>BPLR01016196.1:0-82623 GCA_021605095.1 Caerostris extrusa | reverse complement strand
AAAATCCATTTTTCTTTTTGAAAGTGTATTTATTTGCCTACTCTGCACTGGTTTTAAAATTTAACTTTTCTGCTGTAAAATACTCTTTTGCATTTTGTTCATTCGTAGTTCCTAATTATTTTAAATTATCAAGAACATGTCAACATAAAAAAAGATCGTGTTATTTAAAGATTTTGATTGCATAAATTGACAAGCAGAGAGGCTTATCTCATTTGAGAGTGACAAATGCCCAAAAATACAAACAGTTTAAGAAATTGAGCATATTATCCGAATTTCAAATGAAATTATAAATTTCTTGAAAGCTTCAATTGAACTGCCATTCTCTTAGTTATCTAGAATGCAAACAAAGTAAACATTCCTCATCTGTTGGTTAATAAAAAAAAAAATTTCAACATATTAAATACCTGTATTCTCTACATAATAATTATAATAAGAGAGTTTAGATTAATAGTAAAAATACTTTATTTAAATTTTATTTAATTTCCATAAAATATTGCATTTTTTCGCATAAATCTGCACACTGATTTTTTGAGACCCATTAATATTGCTGTCTAGCATTCAGTTAAATGCTCAAATTTTGAAAGAACAGAAATCTAAAATCCACTCGAAATCAGTTCCTAATACTATCCAATATTAGCAGGAAATATCAAGTAATCCTCATTCTCTGTTGCCCTCAAATAGCATATTAATTTAGTTCATAATGAATAAGGTTTTGTAATTCGAAAATATTGTTGAATCCTACGAAATTGATTATGGTTGTAAAGAACTGATCCAAAATATTCCATTAACTTCCGATATCATAATATTCAAAATGAATGTCAGTAATCCTGGAAAGGGGTTGTAATTGGTAGTTCACAACTAATAATTATTAGATATATTTTTAGTAATGACTTTTACAACTCAATGAACTTTTGGTAGTATCAGTTGTAGTAGTAGAAGTTGATGAATTTAAATTGCCCCATAATAATAATTGCGAATATAAATAAATATAGAAGAAACGTTTATTATCAAATACTTGATTAAATTAAACAATAAATTAAAAATATTACTTCTAGTTTTTATTTTGTATGTTCAGATTCTTTTTCTGGATTTTTCCAATTTCTTTTTACTGCATTTTTAACTTGTAGGTTGGATTCCTTGGCTGGAGCTTAGAATGGATATGGATTTCCTCGCTTTATGGATTTTCTTTTTCAAAAATCGGGATAATTTAGATTTGGTAACTTCAATGCCGTGAGCTACTGGTCTTATCGTCTATATTTTTTGTCTGCCTCTTCTACTAAGAAGAATGTATCTAAGTATTTTTTTTTTTTTTCATAATGTTTACATTTACATCCACAGTTTGGTTTTCTCAAATTAAAATTAGCATAAGATTCACTTTGACAATTATTTTCTAAAGGAAGTTTTAAAATTATTTATAGGGTCCTTCATTTGCGCTTCAATTGTTTTGCAGCTTGTGTAATTGCATCTTTCTGCAACTTTTATTTTTCTTTTGATGCATTGGGAACTGAACAATCGCAACTTAATCTTTGCTTGAAAACTCTCTTATTGAGTTAATGTTCAACTAAAATAAAACAACTGATTTCGATCAGCGGATGAAATTAGAAAAATAGTTTTAATTCATACTTATTAGGTTAATCTAAAAATTGAAGGATGTCAAAACTAATGACAGATGTCATGAAACAAGGATTTTGATTGAAGGCTTTTTACAATTTTGAGCTACAACATAACTTACATATGCATTCAATCCTTTTTTTAAATATTAACTTGCTACTATTATTATTGGTCAAAGGGAGTATGCATCAGAGAAAATTTTAGTTATTTGTACTCTCAAGTCTACGTAGTAACAAAAATAAGTTTGAAGTTTCATCAAAAGTAATTCAGAGTGTTGCAAATTTCGGTCAACTAAAAATATTTCTAAAATTAGTAATCATATTAGTGCCTTAAAATAATTATCAGTGAACTAATTTATTTAAAGGAGCATAAATTCTGCTTTGAATCAAACTAATAAGCTAATAAACTAATAAAAAGTTCTGAAGTAGTAACAAAGATTTATTGTTTACACTTTCTCATAAATTTTAAAATAAAAAATATTACTCCTCTTTTTGCTGTATTCGTAAGACGATTTAAAAAGAAAACATTCAATTTACCTGATGCGAAAATGCCTTGCATTTAGTTTTGATTTTTTTCTCCAATATAGAAATTAATATTTTGGAATATATATTAACCAGTATCAAAAATATGAGAATTATAAAAAAATAATATAAGTCTAAATTGTCTGATTAAAAAATTTAAAAGAAATGCCATAAAATAGGAAGAATATTGTAAATATTCTATTCATAATATTTTCATGAAATCCAATTTAGATTTTTTCACTTTTAATGATTAAATTTGATCCAACGTCAAGAAAAATCAATAAGAGCAAAATAGAAATAAAAATTTTAAGATTAATAAAAGAGATTTTAGCTGTACGTCAAGAATTTAATTTAGGCAAACATATTAAAAAAGAATAATTAAAAGCTGAGAAGTGAAAAAAATTTCTGGGATTTTGAAGGCAAGCAATTGAACTGAATTTAGTGACATTGAACTCCAACTATTAATAAAAAACAAATTCTCAACAACTAATTTAGATTATTGAAATAAATTCAACAACAATTGATGTTACAGATTATTTAATTATACAAAAAGTTTCTTTGATGAGCAGATGAAATAAATTTGAAGTTTTATCCTCCAGGTGGCTGATAGAGAATTCGGTTTTAAAAAGTGGCTATAATCCGACCACGGAATGGTAAACATCCGGTTTTAACTGCGGAAATGGACGAATCTATGACAGGTGAGGGGATTCTGATCAGATAAGTTGATTGAAAGAAAATAGTATAATAGCTAGCGTGGGGATTTTTTTCATCTAGTAATATGGTATAATTATATGGTATAATTTAAAATTTTATGATTAAAAATTTGAATTATTTTTTATTTCAAGTAAAAGATCCTCCAAATTACATTTCCTCCCCCTATGACGCCACCTTTTTGAATTTGTCCTCCATGCGATCGGAGGTCAAATGACTACATTTAAATTTTTTTAACAGAATTGTGCTAAAAACTAATAATTTTTGTGAGTACGTAAAAATCTAATGTACTGACTGTCTTTTCTAGCGATGAAACTGATTTTTCACCAGTTAGAACTGTATGTTTAATATTGTCTGAATGGTTAATAATCTGATAAAAGATTACACTTTTTAATAAAGTAAAATGAAAGAATTTAAAAAAAATTAAAGAATTTCTATTGGCCCTAATTACATGCGCTTTTTATGCGATATTGATTTAATTTATTATTTCGGTTTTTTTTTTTTTTTCTTTTTTCTTTTTTTTTTTTTTAATATATTGAGTGAAATTTTCTTATAAAACTTATTTATTGTAAAAAGAAAACTGGTCTTTACATACATAAAAATTTCATTATAAATAAACTTAGATTTAAAGTAAAATTATGGTTACAAAATCTGATAACCTGATGAAATTTGGGAATATATCAGTTATTAAAAGTATTAATATTTTAAAATGCTTAGAAACACTTATATTTTGTTTGATAATTTTTATATGAATATAAAACATATACATAGTAACATATATATTATATGTTATTACAATATAATAATAATAATAACATATAAAAATTATATTTGTATATATTAATATGTGAATATAATTTTGATATGTTTTTTGTATCGTAAACATTCTTTTCCCTCTGATTATTCACAAACTGAAGATTAATTTTCTTTTTTTTGTATACGGTATACGTACATATTCAAAATCAGTGTTTGGTAAAATACATAAATTCCTCGTTAACAAAAATTTATGACAATTTTTATTAATACCTTTTAAATTACTATTTCACATAGAATAATCTTTACTTTGATTTTGATATCAGTTAGTAAGATAATTAAAATTTCTCTGATAACCTTAACATAATATTTAAAATATTACAGTTCTGATAGGTTGATCATTACCATCTTTTTTATGAATAAATCCGATGTAACAAGTTACCTATTATTGCCATATGTTATCAATACCATTAATATGAATAGGCGAGATCGGTGAAACGAAGAACCTTGCAAAGTATCGAGCTATCGATTGTTAGTGCGTTGAATAAGCTCTCGATATATTTGCAAAACATCCCTCGTTAGCAACGTTGATCATTTAGAGTATCCAATTATTTATCGCATGTTTATCTCTGGCAGGAAGGGTTCCGTCAGACCCGACTTCTCATCAGACTGATGTGAGACCATTTATTTAATGATTTATTCCGAAGAACAAAAGCATTCTGCTCCAAGACCCTAAACGGATGGATCTGTTTTGTGTCCCCTGCGATCATTAAGATTGATCGACTACTAGATTTGGAGGACGTCTTTACCAGATTGTTGTAGTTACTCGGGATCCACGTCTTTTTTCTCTTTCTTCCTTCTGGATTCATAAACATTCTTTAGATGAGTGGTTTCGTACCTCAACAGCAAGATGTTTATGGGGAATGGTGAAAAAGACTGGAATGAAAAGGATGCGCCAGAAACTGAAGGGAAAAAATTGGGATGTTGTATACCTTGGAATAAATAACTCTGAGGCAAAAAAAAAGTTTTTGATTTATTGTCTGCGCTTAGTCTGTTCTGTATTGAATAAGCTATCTAATGTTGAAACTCATAATTTGGTGTGAAACTTTCCTCTCTTTAACCTTCGTAAATTTTAGATTGCTGAAGAAGAATTTATATTAGCTTCCAAATAAAAATATTAAAACATTGAATAACATTAATATAGCACTCAACATCCTTCAGAAGTGTTAGTCCATATTTGAACAAGATGTTTATGGGGAATGCAAAATACCTGAACAAAAAAAAAATCTGTTTTTAAATAATTGGTTAAGAATATTGTGTTCATCCATTAGGGACTGATCGTAGCATACTATGTTAAACACGATGTCCACGATGTCCTGAATATAAAAATGTATGAGAATAGTAAATTTAAGATGATATATGCTATTATTGCTATTTCAGTGATCCTCATTTCTCAGAATAATAAACTGCTAATTTAAAAGTTTCTATGTTTAAACAAACGGAAAGCTTAGTGACTGGAAAGATTAAACATTCAGTTTTGGCTCCACTGTAACGATGTACAAAAACTCACTAAATTGATGAATTCAAAGTCAGTAATTAATTTTATTGTTTATTTTATAATACGTATAAAGTAGAAACAAGATATGAAGATAAATACTTTCGTCCTATACTAATTTCGTTGCTTTTTACAAAGATCAAGCACTTTAACCTGAGGCCATTCACCAATAGAACGGCAGAGGTGTAGCAAATTCAGCATATGGATTACATTCGTAATTTTAAATGTACACCTCCAACGGTGGCATCCATGATATCACACCTTCCTCTTCTCCTCTCCAAGTTTAACGGAAGGTCCTTCTATCCTAAAAATTTATAATACATAGATAGTATAGAAATTTATATAGCTTATAGTATATAGATGTATAAGACCCTGACATACACATGGAAGCTTTCGGCCAACCAAACACCCTTAGTTCTGAAACCCGACGTAATATACTACGGGTCGTTCGGGCTTCTAAGTGCACTTCAGAAAAATAACTTTTATGTAATTCATCAGTCTGAAGCTACCTATCATAATTGAGGACCTCTACCAATACCATCTTAGGCAGGTGTAATTTCTTATCATTTTTCTGGGTGTAAATATTTTAAAGTATACCCTACCTACTCCACTTTTTTTTCTCAATTATAAGCTAAAATCAATGCTTCAATGAGATGAAAACCTTTGAAGAAGACTGTAAGCAGCCACCTATCTTCCAAGGTAGTGCCAAAAGTGTTCAATAAATTTTAAAATTCTGGATCAAGCTATCTGCTTTATTTGTTCTATACTTTGATCCTCAAGATATCTCTCAAGAAGTCTAGCTCAATAAGGTCAGACATTATCATCCATTAAGATGAAGTAATCGCATATTGAACCAACATATAATCATTGTGAAACTGAATCTTTGGATTGGAACTGATTCTAAAGTCTTTGGATTGCACTGTGAGAAACAATAAACTTATCTAGTAGCATAGGCTTATGATGAACCATATCTAGTACACGATCGTCTACTATCTTCTACGTTCATACGTATCTATTCGTATTCTATTATTCTCCGTATCTATTCGTATTCTATTATTTTACGTATCTATTCGTTCTTTTACTACTCTACAAATTTTGAAATCACCAACGATATTATTGTTATTACTATGACTCATTATTATTATCATTAACAATTTATTAGAAACACAGAAAATTCCAAAGCATGATATTAACAACTTCTCCTGGCTCTATATAAGCTCCTGATCCTTCCAAATATTTTTGATGAGTATCGTATATTAGATATGATTTATCATAAGCTTATGATACTAAATGCACTTATTGTTTCTCGCAGTGTAGTCCAAAGACTTTGGTATCAGTTCCAAACCAAATATTCAGTTTTACGCTGACTATATGTTGGTTCTATACACTGAAGTGACAAAGTCATGGGATACCTCTTAATATCATGTCGGCCCTCCTTTCGCCCGGCGAAGTGCAGCAACTCGACGTGGCATGGACTCAACAAGTCGTTGGAAGTCTTCTGCAGGAATATCGAGCCATGCTGTCTCGATAGACGTCCATAATTGTGAAAGCGTTGATGGTGCAGGATTTTGGGTACGAACAGACCTCTCGATGATGTCCCATAAATGCTCGATGGGATTCATGTCGGGCGATCTAGGTGGCAAGATCATTCGTTGGAATTGTCCAGAATGTTCTTCAAACCAATCGCGAACAGTTGTGGCCCGGTGACATGGCGCATTGTCATCCATAAAAATCCCATCGTTGTTTGGGTACATGAAGTCCATGAATGGCTGCAAGTGATCTCCAAGTAGCTGAACATAAGCATTTCCAGTCAATGTTCGGTCCAGTCGCACCAGAGAACCAAGTCCATGGCATGAAAAAACAGCCCACACCATTACGGAGCCACCACCAGCTTAAACAGTGCCTTGCTGACAGTTTGGGTCCATGGCTTCGTGGGGTCTGCGCCACACTCGAACCCTACCATCAGCTCTTACCAACTGAAATCGTGACTCATCGGACCAGGCCACGGTTTTCCATTCATCTAGGGACCAACCGATATGATCACGTGCCCACGAGAGTCGCTGCAAGCGATGTCGTTCTGTCAGTAAAGGCACTCGAGTCGGTCTTCTGCTGGAATAGCCCAAGAAAGCCAAATTTCTCCGCACAGTTCTAACAGATAAGTCCCTTGTACGTCCCACATTGATTTCTGCGGTTATTTGACGCAGTGTTGCTTGTCTGTTAGAATTTACGACTCTTTGCAGACGTCGCCGGTCTCGGTCGTTAAGTGCAGGCGGTCGACCACTGCGCTGTCCATGGTGGGATGTTATGTCTGAAATTTCATACTCTCGGCACACACTTGACACAGTGGATCTGGGAATGTTGAATTCCCTAATGATTTCCGAAATGGCATGACCCATGCGTCTAGCTCCAACTAACATTCCGCGTTCAAAGTCTGTTAATTCCCGTCGAGCGGTCATCATCACGTCAAAACCTCTTCACATGAATAACTTGAACAGAAATGAAAGCTCTGCGAAAGCACTGCGCATTTATACCTGTTCTACGCGATGCTACTGCCATCTGAAAATTTGCATATTGCTATCCCATGACTTTTGTCACTTCAGTGTATGTGATTACTTCATCTTAATGGATGATAATGCCTGATTTCAGAGTATTGAGGTATCTTGAGGAACAAACAAAAAATGGACAAAATATGGAACAAACAAAGCACCTAAGTTTATCCAGAATAATTAATTCATTTGATTTTATTGATGTAGTTTAGGATCATTCATAAAAGCATATTAGTCAACTTTATTTTAACACTTTTAATGATGAATGTCAAAAAGCAAGTTACATGTTAAATTTTAGAGGTTATAATAATATGATCTGCGCTATACTAATTAATTTTTGTAACTATATATGTTAAAGAACATTTAGAAATTAAATTATTGCATCACAAGAAAGAATAAAGCTCTTAAAATGTCAAATATTGAAGTATACAAAAAGTAGGTGCTTTTTTTTATTTCGATTTTTTTTAAGATGGCTAAACTATATTTTTCTAAGACATGTTTTTATAAAAATTTCAAATGCCATACAAAAGCTTTTAAGAAAATCAACAAACTAACATTTAAAAGTCATTAAGAACATTAAACACCAAAAAAATTAATTAATCCTTCTCAAAACAAAAATACATAAAATTAAAAATAGGGATTCCAAAAGGAACTTACTGTCAAAAAATTTCATTAATTCCAGCAAAAAAATGAGCAAGAATTAGTTTGATTTTCTGTCCGGTAATTTATCAGAAATATATTTTGTCATAAAATAAGATTTTTGTTTTTCATTTTTTTTTTTTTCCTTTCCTTAACTCAGCAGGTAGGGGCTTCGTACTGAAAGCTTCAACATTTATTAAGTTAGTTTGCAAATTTTTTACTTCCCTTCCAAACTTTTTTGTTTCCTTCAATCTTTCAGTTGTTCCGAAGCATTTTATTTATTGATCATAGAACAATCCGTTTTGCTGAAGGCATTCGACTTCACCGGTGGTTTTTGCTCTGGCACATTAAACATTCACCTTGCAAGACGAAATCCTATTTTGTCCTAGTTTATTTTTTTAACTCTTTTCTAACATTAACTGAAGACAAAAACGAAAAGGTTCCGACGGATGAGGAGAAAATAAGATTTCAGATTTTTTTCCCAACCTATTAATAAACCGGCAAAATTACACAACATCTACTGCTTTTTAAAGGTTTTCCAAGATTCATTTATTTAATCAGATGTTGAAGTTTTCATACTCGATGGATTTATAATCAGAAAATGTAATAAGATGAGAAAAAAAACATTTGCTGATAGTTTTAGACATGGTTTTTCTTTTAATAAAAAGAAAATGATATTGAGGAATTTCTGCCAAACCCTTTCTTTATGATAACGTACTTCAATTTAAATGTTGTCTTTTTGCAGTAATTCCTTAAATTCATTTCATAGTAAACCATTTCAGGAACTGTTACTCGTATATGTATACTTAGTTTTTTTTTTTTAAATTAATGTCATTCTAATTGAAAAAAAAAAATTGCACATCTGTTGGAGAACAGTTATAAAGTCTCTAAATGCAAAGAGTTTGTTGTATATTAGCACTAATAAAATTTTGTTGTGGGTAATATTATTTATTTGTACATGTTGCAACTTTTTACCATGTAGAACACTATTTTTAAAAAATGTAATGCAAAAATCCTCTAAAATATCATGATAATAACCGAGAAAATCAAACTTGATGTATTTGTGCATTCCATTTCATTAATACTCAATGTCAAATGAAAAATTTTTTTTTATTCTAAAAGCCATTCTAGATTTAAAAATATACGTCTGTTGAAATACAATTTATTAAAAATATCTCAACATCAAAGCAAAGATCTCAGATATATCAGTGTATTTTGTAATATTATCACTTTCTAAATATTTTCTTTGTAGCATATAGAGCACTATTCTAAAAATTTAACTCAAAATTATCTAAGATGGTACGGCAACAATTGAGTAACTCAAACTGGCTACATTTTCGATTTCCGTTCCACTGACACACAACGACACATTTGGAAATTTCTTTTTTTCTAATATTTTTATGGCTCGCATAATTGCTGTCGTTGCAAACTGAATAAAAAGCAATAAAATAAATTTGGAAATCATTCTTTCTTCACTTTATCTTCATATCAATAAAAAAGGAAAAAAACAAAGCATTGGAAAAATTCAATTTCAACCGTTTTTAAAAACAGTAAATTAAAAACATGCTATAATCGAAGCACAGTTAATCAATATTGTAAGCCAAAGACATTTTCATAAACGAACTGAAAAAAAAGCAAGTAATTGTATCCAATCGAATCAGCATTTAAAGCTCGTATCTCATTCAAACTTCAGTTCCTCTTCTCAAGTATATCACAATTCTTTTAGGCATAGCCCACCTTAGAGGTCTTTTAATCACCAGGCACTTTACAGCATTTTATGAATTTAACTGTGAATTGTTAATTATTAACCATTAATTAATATAAATGAGAAAAATACAAATTATAAAACTTCAGCAATAAAAATATTTACACTATTTTCAAATTAGAGATTATTTCAAAATCGAATCAGACGGATTCTTATGAAATTCAGAGAAAAATGTAATCGAAGTCAATGGAATTGAATAATAATAGTTTCTTGAAAGTTATTTAAATAATTGCTTTTTATTTATAAAAAAAAACATATTATTTTACAAAAAAACATTGAATGGAAAGCACGGCTTTATTTTTAATTGTACCCTGCTGTTATTGCTTTTAGTGTGAGCGAATGTATGCTTATGTAGCTTTTATAAGATTTCACAAGTCCCATTAGAATTTGAAATCGAAACTTCAAGTTCTGATTAACTTAAACACACATACTATTGTGTTGCCTGTACGCTGTCGGAACTAAAATTACTTCAAATAAAAGCGTTTCTATTAGAATTACTTGCCAGTGAGGTATTTCATATGGAAGAGATTCTTGTATCGTGTTTTTCTTCTCGATTGCAGAGTTCTACACCAGTATCGTATTGGTTCCTGTTTTTATAAATTTCTACGGTTAAGATACTTCCAAAAATCTCAATAAGATTCAAATCTACATTTAAAACTGCAGATTTTAAAACTTTGATATTTTTGTGGGAAATATATTGTCTTATATCACATGAGATGTAGATGGGATGTGCTGTTGCACTGAAATATCTCCTCAGAACTCCCAGTATGGAAGCTCATGCAGTCCCAATTTATCTTGATATTTTGTTAAACTTTGTGTTTGAACAATAAGCGTTCTTCAAAGCAACATATACCTGTTGCCTTGCTTTCTGCCTTAGAAAGACTTTGTTTTCAAACACCCTGCCCATAATAATTGCAGCCATTTAAATTCAATTTGTTATCGCTGATCAAATAAGCAAGACATTTCCCTTCAAAAGATATGTACTTATGAGCGCAAACCATTCTGATAAATTTATAATGTAATTTCAAACCTAATCTCTATAGCAGGTTTTTTAAAATGATGTTTTTATATTATTCCTTAATATGTCTATGAATTGTATCTTTAATTTGTGTGCTGTGATTTTTTGCGAATGGACTGCGAGTTTTTCGTTACAAGCTTGAAAATTTGCTTATTATCACGAACTGATAACTGTTTTTTGTAGTTATATCCATACAATTCTTTTTCAATTCCTACTATTAGTTCACACTCTCCCTATATATATTTATATATCTTGTTCAAATAAAAATACTTTTTATTTATCCACTTAAGTTCAAAAATATTTTTAAACTTGTAGGGGATGACACTTGATGTTAATACAGTTTTTTCAAATATTAATTCATTAATTAAATTTAATTAATTAATTTTAGTTTTTTTTAGATTGAAGTTGCATGTATCTACCAATAGATGGCGCCAGATGTAAGAGGAAAATTCCAACTTGAAATGAAAACTTTCTTTTAATTCATTCGTTAAATTCATACTATTAGTTCACACTCTTCCTATATATATTTATATATCTTGTTCAAATTTTCAATCGTTCAGAAAATACTTTTTATTCGTCCACTCAAGTTCAAATACATTTTTTTAAACTTGTAGTGGATGACACTTTATGTTAATACAGTTTTTCAAATATTAATTCCTTAATTAAATTTAATTAATTAATTTTAGTTTTATATGGGAGAAAAAAATTTCTCTTATATAAGATATTTAGCAGGATATAAATTTAGGAATAAATATTGTCAGTGGCGAAGCGTGTAGATCGCTGGAAAAATTTCTTTTTCAGATTCATTTTACATTCTGGGTTCTAGTCTGAGTCAAGGAGGGAACAAAATAGAAAATGAAACATGTGAATAAATTAGAGAGAGATGGAAAGTATGTATGTGAGAGAGAGAGAATGATTTTCAGAGAGATTTGAGAGATTTCATTTTCAAGAGAATTTTTTTCTAACTTAAAAAATGAAAAATTATTTATAAAGAACTTTCTGCAATATAGAGGGAAAAAGTAGGAATTGACTTTAATTTTTTATATATATATTACTTGTTTTTACTTAAAACATAGTGAATAACAATTTTAGACCAATTAAGAATCTCAGTTATTTCCCGGTAAGACTTTCCTTTACCATATAGAACGCAAATTTTGCGCACTTCTACTTCAGAAGAATTCATTTTCACGAGATGTTTTAATAATTCAAACATATTAAATTCAATTTTTTTCTTCTTATCAATTTTTCAGCTGGTTTAGTTAGATTCCACAATTAAATAAAATCTTCTGCATTAGACTAAATAAATTTCTTCGTCGTTAAACATCGGTGGACCTCATGCACCCATCATTTATCCCAAACCAAACATGTGATGAAGGGATGAGTGTGCCTTTCGGGATGGACTTTTAGGTGTATCTGTCCCCACATTTGAGTACTGTACAAGAGAAAACTCGGGAAACTTCCGCCATGCAGCATAAATATAGATGTGAGATGCTTTTACCCCTCACAATCTCCATTGAGTCTCCACATCTCTTACAATGGTGTGACATATTATTATACCCTTAACAACAATTGTGTGAATTTATAATAAATGGCACAATAACTACATTTTTTTCCTTAAATTTAGGTGCGGCACGTGCTGACAGCACCTGTACAAATATTGTTTTAAAATTGGAGACAGTGAAATAATAATTAACACGTGTACACGTGCATAAATATCACGTATTTTTTAAAATTCAATTCTTCTGACTAATCTTTAATTCAGGTATGAATTGTTTATATTTTATAATAGATTGTTTATTTCATAATATTGATTAATTACCATTGATTAATATTTTTTATTAAATAATATCATGTTCAAATGCAAAATTAATAAATTTTTTTCAGAATGGAGAAAGTTTCAGATCTGCCACCAAAGAATGTCAAACATTAAAAAGAAAATGGAATATGGAGATAATTTATAAAGCAAATGTGAAGGAAATTGCAGGAGAAAACGTATAACAATCCCCCGAACAGACAGAAAAATCCGCGATACATGCCTAGAAAATTGAAAAATGTCTAAGCTCATATTAACTAAACATATCAAAGATACAGGTATTCAAATTTCACAGCTTACCGTGCAGCGACGACTTGCAGAATTTGGTTTGATGGCAAGAAAACCATATCGACCATATAAACCATAAATCGAAGCTTACTCAGTCAATGATTAAAAAACGGTTGGAATGGGCATGAAAGTACAAAATCTTTTTCAGGAAAAGGCTGGAAAAGGGTAGATGTGAATTGTGATAATTATTATTATCTATCAGTGTCATGAAAATTTATGTACTTAAGTTCTAAAGGATATTTTTCTTTTCGGCAGATATGCTTTTCAGACGAGTCAGCTTTTCAAATCATGATTGACAAGTCAAAGTTCGTAAGAAGAAGATCTGGAGAAGAATACCATCCCGACTATATTGTTCTGGCGGTTAAACATGCCACATCTGTCATGCTGGGATATGTGATAATTTTTAAATTGTGCAAGGTACTCAAATAAATCTTAGAAGAGCGACTCTTGGCTCAGCCCTCTGAATGGTTTAGTGATGGAAAAGAACCAATTTTTATGCACGACGGATCTCCTTGTCATAAAGCAAAAACAGTCAGCAAGTTTTTAGTTAATAAAAACATTAGATTGGCCTGAAACTCGTCGACAGGAATCCAAAAGAAAATGAGAAAATGTATGGGAGCTCATGAAAAGGGAGATCAGTAAAGCGGCAATAACAACAAAACAAGAGCTCATAGAGACGCTAATTGAAGTCTGGCATCGTAATGCACATCTCCAGGCAGTGGTAAAAAATTACTTAGATAGTATGCCACAGAGAATAGCAGCTCTCATTAAAGCAAAAGGACATCACACAAAATTTTTTTTTTTTGTAAATAATAAATTATTTTCATATATTTATTTTTCTGCATAATAAAATGTTTTAAATCAAATAAATGGGGGTTTACTTTATACATGATTCTATAATTAATAACTAAATGCTTGAATATCACTTATATATACTTTATATAGCCATATTAAAATTTTTAGCAATATAAATGCCATTGTAGGTTAGTTTCCTCAACTAGCCTAATAGTATGGCAATCCACGGTAGAGATATTACTACAACAAGGCAGCAAGCGGATTTGAACCTCAGCCCTCTCACACGCTAGTTGCTACTAGGCTACGAATCTCGCAAAAAAAAAAAAAAAATCTTGTATTTATGTAACACCATCATTTGGAAAGATCGTTTGGTACGAAAAAGAATTTTTCCCTAAGCTAAACCAACAATGTATGAAATGAAACACTTTTGCAGATTCATTGAGAATTGCATTGTCTTTGTTTAAAAGGGTGTATTTTTGTAATAGTTGCATATACTACGTAATTCAATTGCTTATACTATGTAATTCAATTTCAAAAGCCATCAAAATTTTTCTACCTACCTTTTACGTAGTGTTCCACATCTGGAATTTTGTTTAAAATTGGCATTATAAGCAAGCATTTGACATAGATGTGGCATTTAAAATTGCAGAAATGTCACAAATTACCTTACTTTCTGATTTTATCTTTAAGATCTCTGATTTTTAGATTTCCGAGGGCTGAAAAAAATCGTCCAACTGTTTATTCCAGGAATACGTTATTTTGAATGTCAAATCTCATAGAATGTTAAAATATACACAAAATGCTTCAGTTTTAAGACACTCTTTTTGACTTTCAACAAAAAATAAAATTATATATTTTTAATAATCATTGCTGATTTCAACGAATTAATTAATTTTATATGGATTAAACTTCCAGAATTTACTTCAAAGTACTATTATATATTTATCTGCTTAATTTTATTATCATAATATGTACTTTATTTCGCCCCACGATTCATTTCTGTGTCCAGTCCTATGTAGCCCCTTTCCAGTTAAAAAAAAAATGAGAGTGGAAAAAAAATAATGAAATAGAAAAAAAAAAAGAGATGAAATACAAAAAAAAAAAAAAAAAATGCGATAGTAACCAATATAACAGTAATTATGAAATCAACAAATACTAGCAAAAATATAAGTGAAAAGAGAAGTATGTAACACAGAATGAATAATTAACTGTAATAAACCTGTGGAAAAAAAAGGTTGGCATGGGATACAGGATATTATGAAGGCATTCATTCTATGACGAATACTAGTAGAAGTTTCCATGAATATTTCCATGAAATGTTTAATGTTTGTTTCCATGATGTTTTCATGAAGTTTTCCACAAATACTAGTAGACGTATCGTAGTTAAACTGGAACTTGCAAAATGTGTATGTGCGGTCAAATTGTAATAGGGATATTAAAATGCACACATATGTGTATATATATTTATATGTATGTCTGGGAATGTTGAGTTTATCCACCAATGTTGAATCCAATGTCAATGTTGTCATCCACCAATGTCTGGGAATGTTGAGTTTATTGCTGAGCGGGGTTTTGAATTGTTAAATTAAAAACAAGCCATATGAAATGTAGCAACGTGTAAAGGGATTTGCAGCAACAAATTCCCCACTAAATGATTTTTTCAAAAAAATGGTAAAATAATTAAAAAACATATCTATTTGTATCAAAACTCAGATTAAGCTATGATTAGTGAAAGACACATTATCACATTATACTATAAGAATCAATTTATAAACTCTTTTCGTGATTTCCACAGCTTCTAAATCGAATTGCTTTACAGATTATTAAGATAAATACAATACTAATAATACCACTTCATTGCAAATATTTATATTCGGAAACGATTAACTGCAGTGCCGACTGCTAAATCATAAATACTATAGCTTCAAAGATAATGTTTGTTTAAACTTGAGACCTATCGATTGAATAGAATCATTTATTAACAGCAGAAAAATGCATAAAAAATTTAAAAATTTAGCATATAAAATAAAAAAATAAATACCGTTTACCAGAAATTGAAAACACTTTCTCGTAAGTGAAATCATTTAGCGTTAATCCCTATTTTCAATGATATTACTAAACCTTTTTAAAATCGAAACTATAAGCTTAAATTTCGAAAAAATATCTGAGGTGTGGCTGCAACTTTTTATAAGCTTTCGTGTAATGATATCTCCTTTAATTATTTCGGGTGCGAGTTCCGGCGGTGCCATGGATGTTTGTAGTGGTTCGGAATCCACTTTAAACTGTAGTTCCCGGTCAGTTTAGCCCTCGTGTGAGCAAGATAACCGTAGAATGAAAGTCCAACCCAATCTTTAATTCTTGAAAGTTTTGAAAAAGTATTCATTCTTCAATTATTTTAAATCATTATAAACCATTCTTTATAAATCATTTAGACAATATTTGAAGATACCTTTTTCTTCTTATTATTATTTAAAAACTTTTCTTCTAGAACTGGTTCTTTTCTGAATTATTTTATTATGAGCTTATAATCATGTTACTCTGAAACTGTAGGAATTTTTAAATTTAACATAAAGTAATTTTTTTAAATTTTTCAAAAATTTTTTCTTAATACATATTTAAGAATGTAAAATTGAATTTTCTATGAAAACTATTTCATTATATATTATAAGCAAAGGGCAAAAAAAAAAAAACGTAAAGCCATACAAAATTCTAAATAATGGTACCACTTGCATCTCTTGGTATTTTTGTTTGCTTGTTTAATATCGGTGGGCCTCATGTTCCACATATGTATAACATGAATAGCTCACCAACTGTTGATGAGGACAGTAATTCCAGGAAGAATTTTAAGGGTAACTACCCATTATTTGCTTGTTGTATGGGAGAAAACCCTCAAAACTCTCACAAACAGCCTGTGAGAGGCTTTATACATATTGTTACAATCGCCATCGAGACTCCTCGTTTCTGAAAGCAGTACCACAATAATACCGTCAAGGAATTCGAACCTCAGCCCTCCTGCACGCATCTCTTTGTCTTAATTAAGATATTTGTAGTGACAATTCGAAACATATACAGTCATGTGAATTAATGATAATTTTTAGAACTTTTAAAACTATATTTCAAAAAAAGAGCTCATATTTTATTAAATTTTGTGATTTTTTTTTATGCTATGCGTAGCTATACGGTTTTATGCTATGCGTAGCTATACGGTTTTATGCTATGCTATTTTTTTATGCTATAAAATTTGGTCGATATCTGAGATAGTGAAGTAAAATGTTTCGGTAAAATGCGTTGATTTACGCAAATTATTGAATAGCTAATAGCTAAATTATTAGTTTAATTAGTTTAAAATATAATAGATTTAGTACGTATATAATATATAGATGTATGTAATGCAGTATTAAGCTAATAAAAACAGGCAAGTTTCTTCATATTTTAATTTTAGTTGATATTAGCGTGTAATTGATTTTAATGTAATTTTATCTGTATAATACGTTTAAAAATTGAATGATAAAATATATAAATCATTATATGCAGTAAAGTCTCTAGTATGCGGTACTTTTATATGTTGAATGTTCAAAAGGCCAATAAAAATTTTCAAAATTATTTATCACTATCATATATTTCTCAAGTTCTTTCGGTATTCAAATATACACCAATCAATCAAAGCATTAAAACCGCCTATGTTTCTCGCAAATAAACTGACGGCAAGGCCCGATCAAATAGAAGGGATGTTTTGAGATCACGAGCAATTGAAATCATGACCTGTTAAGCCATAATTTATGTCGTTGCATTAGGAGAACAGATAAATATTTATCAGATTTCAATAAAAGACGGAGGACGACAAGACCACCGGGCTGAGAGGAAGCATTTAGGAAGCTCCGAGTCGCGGCATGCACTTGTTAGCACGAGTCAGAAGTAATTGTAAACAAGGAAATATCATACAAAGATTAGACCTTACAGAGTTGCAATGAACGAAAGCTTATTGGCTTGTTTGTATAGACCGATATGCTACATTTGCTACCATTATCATTGAATTCAATAATGATGATGGAATGAATCTATCACTCTGTACATCATGCCCTTCTACCAATGGAACTGCAGGGCCATCATCCTATTTGTGTATGTATGTTAACTGCAGTTCTCCAGCATAAATGTATTCTGCAAGCGTGTAGTCATTCCCATTAAACTACTGACGAGTGATAAAAGGATTAATCTCAACTTGATTTATATAATGGAAAGTCCCCATGCAGCATTTTAAAAAGGAGAACTTTGAAACAACAAATATAATCATAACCATCACAAACAATGAATTTAAATAGCTATATCAAATTCTGTTGTCAACCATGGTGTGACATATAATGAGGAATCTACGACTTCCAGTAAAAGGCGTCAGTGCCGCTTCAATGTTCTTTTATTCTCTGAAAAAAGGCCTACTCGAATCAGACAGAAGATTTTAACGTTTTTGTTGATCAATGTATGAGTTCATAATTTAAAATGTTACTTTCTTAAATTACAGTTATTTTTTCGGTTATATTGCATTGAAGTTCGCGGAAAAAGCCAGGACATTTACTATCATGACAATATCGCAGCATCATTGATATAATGATGCTGCGATATTGTCATGATAGTAAAAAAATCATTTTTCTTAGAAAACGGAACATATTAAACATAGTCTACTATTGAAATAAAAGGTGTCAACATTTTTATTTTTTGTCCCAATTATTTATCACTTACCAAAGAAATTAAACTTAGGCCCGAAGATAATTAACTTATTGACCACTTTATAATGGTATCCCCATTTCTGTGAGTCAATACTATATCCTAGAACAGTGAGAGGAAATAATACCACCAGGTTTAAAAAACATTGCCTCACATTTGCTCACATTGAACTGATGGAAATTTTGAAAACATCTACCAGGTTGTCAATAAGAAAAAAATTCCTCAATCATCTTTCTAATCTATTAACTTTTCAAAAATGTAACTGTACAACACGATGCCAGCAGGAATCAAATCCTCATCACTTGCATATAAATAACATGCACTATAACTAGGTTAAGATTGAAGCATTTGAAACAAAACCAAAATAACTATCTTACATATACGATACACAAATACTGAAGCCAAAAATAATTATTATTTCAAATGATAAAATTTGCATTTGACATTTGTTTAGTAAAAAATTATCATACTCTTGATATTGTTTTTCCCATATTCGGATCATTTCGGTGGCATTAATTTGACTATGAGGGAATTTATTGTATTATAATCACAGTAATCAATAAAGATAATTTCTTTTTTTTTTTACCTGATAAACGAACTGGAGTTAATATTACATTTTTTTTTTTTACCTGTTACTGTCGACAATAAGAATTTAAATTGTATATTTAAAAAAAAAAAAACTTTAGTGTACAAACCTATCGAATTAATTAGAAAAAAATCACTTTAAGGGGTATTTATTACATAACAACTTCGGTAACAACTAAGCAGTACAAATACATTTATAGAGTATATCAATATTCAGAAAATATACTGCTTCTCAAATAAAAATGTAAATGCACAGGCATAAAAACAGTGGAATTCCTTCCTCTCCAAGAAGATAAATTGTAGCAACTTTTGATTAGCTCTTAACAAGATTGTTTAACAAACAAATCTATTATTTTTATTTCAGACTGTTTTAATCAGCGATTTAATGAATTTTATTGTGTATTTAACATATTTTTTATTTAATTATCCCATTTTAAAAAAAGAAATAATTTAATTTTTTTTATACATATTTTGATTCAAAAACACATTCTGTGACATTTTTCCAAGTGTCAAAAACAATTTAAATTCTCTGCAAGATTCCATAATAAGATTTTTAACCATTTTATACTGAACAAAATTATATTAGAAAATGTTAGAGACAGCATTCTTAATTAATCTTCAATTAAATTTGTGACAAATTTTTAAAATTCAATCATATGATCATATTCAGTTTTTGAAAAGTGTATAAAATGTTTATTATAAACAGCATTTTCATTGCTGTGATTAATTATGGATTAAATGGATTAAATTTATAGATGATAAAAAGCAAACATTATTTATCTTTAATAAAAAGAAGTACTAACAGATGGCGTCACGAATACATCATTTCGTTAATTTTAAAAATCGTTACTTTCAAGGTTTTTGGTCATTATTTATAAATAAAACTGCATTTCGTCATCGAAAATTCTCCATGTAAATATAAATAGAATATGTTATTTTATTCAATGAAATTTTCAAATTTAATTTACAATAGGAAAACAATTTTTAAATATTGAATTAATTAATGAAACAACTAATATGTAAATGTCTAAACATGGCTTACTTGTTCAACAAATATATTATCTTAGCAAATACTTGTTCTTCAATATATATTTTTACTTTTAGCAACAATTATTGCTCTGTTTTAAATTTATTTCTATGTCAATGCCTATATATAGATAAATAGATTTGGATACATAAATATAAATATATATAATACATCTAAACTCCAAGAAATTCCAGAAAGAACTAAATATTCATCAATATTCGCTAATCTTTACCTACATTTTCGAAAAAAATTACTGCCTAATTCACAAACATGCTTTTAGGTATGTGGATCACCTAAATGTATTCAACCATCCAAATTTTTACAAATTTCTCCTGACATTTATCCAATAGAGCTGACTTTAAAAAAGACTAGTACTAAAAGCCTTTAAATGGATTTTCTTGATATCAGTATTCACATTCATAAATCTCCACAAATAGATATTTTTGATAAAAGAAAGAATCGAAAAGAATTCCGGCTTCCTACCCTGGAACTTCAATATCAGCATCAAAAAATACATATTTATATTAGCATTATTCAACTGATCATAATTAATTCCACCTATAACACCACTAGTTTTAAACAACAGCACATAAAAGTACTTATGTATATTTTTTTTAAAAAATTGTGAACCAAAACATTTTTACATCATTACTGTTTAGAATTTTTCCGTAGCTTATAGTTTCCACTAATTCACCACACAAAATTTTTCCTCCTATTTCTTCTAAAAAATAGTAAATTTTCAATCAATTTCTTAGCCACCATTCTTCTTTACACACTGTTAATGACTTGGTACTATAGATCCTTGCAGCGGGCAATACATCACTCTGAACATCTATACCAAACATTGGTCGAAGTCTATTACCCAATCACGCGCTTAATTTCCATATTATTATAAAAAAATCACGAGGTAATGTCACGCAATCGATTTTCTATAAAATAAGCTATTATAGTGTCGAATTGTTAATTTTTTGTCACATATCTTGCAACTCTAAGCGGAAGAAGTTATTTTGTCTTCTTCATGTTATCGCAATACTTCGCCAGATGTGTTTCTAAGTTAGATCCAATCTTCTAGTAAGCAAAATAGCATGGTTTGTAATGTTCTGAAGGTACGTACTCATGATAAAGCTATCTTCAGGATGTTATAATTAACTTCTTTTGAATTTTGCTGATTTCCTGAACAACTTGTTTCACCCCATTTGTGTTTGTAAAATAATTTTCAGTTTCGTTGCTGAAGTTTTTGCATTATTTAGGACCTTGAACAATTTATTTTTATTTTTTAATTGAGGAGGCTGAATATGAGATATTTTAGGTTGTGCGGAGAGATTGTTATACGAATGAATTATGTTTTCATGAAGCACATGAAAGTTTATGTTTGGTGCATGCTGTTGCCACTTTGAAACCACTTTTTGCATCCACCACATGCTTCTAATTCATTCCTTGTAGTTCTCTTTTAGATTTTTGTATTAATGTGCATATGTATACATATATATTATTTATATATATAAAAAAAATTATATTAAAAATATTAACAAATTTCATTAGTCCTTTTTATTGATAAATTTGTAAAGTGAAATGTTCATTTTTAATAAAATTATATTTGGATATAAATTGATATCATGTATGAACAAATTGTGTAACGATAAATAATGATCAACTACTGCGAAAATCCTAACAAATGAATCTCTTTAAGATTCCTGATATAGTGTATTTAACTGCTGTAATTAATATTATAAAATGTTATCTATACTCTTTCTATGTTATTGAAGGGGTCTCTATAATCAGAACCGGGCTGAAAGAAGTAATAGCATATCTGCATTAGAGTAAAAAACAATATATCACATAATATCTCTCATATATTAATTTGTATGTGTGTGTATTGTGCATGTGCGTGCGTGGGCATGTGAGAAGTAATGTGCATATGTTCACCCTCCACCTCTAGCTTAAAGAAGCATCAGATAATTATGTTAGGTTATACTTTTGTTTTTCATCAATTAATTATTTTAATAAAAATTTTAATCTGAAAAACTGAAAAGTGCAAGATTAGTGAATTTTTTCTCCCATTGGAAACAGTTTGTTCATACATGCGCAAAAAAGTTTTACTCCATGTTTTAATGATGCATATAACTATTATGTGAAATTTTGTTCCACGTCACATAAAATATGAAAAATCTTGTCACCTTAATTCCGTCATGTAAATAGAATGAACTTTCTTAATAATGTTCAAAACTGTAAAAGAAGGAGTCCAAGTTAATATTACAATTAAATTATGTTAAGACAAAAAATTCAAGCTTTATAGAAAGATAGTTCTTACAGTGCTAAATCAATCTAAGTTTATTTAAGTTTTCAATTATTTAGTTAAATGGTTATTGTAAATCACACCATTTCAATAAATTTATAAAATTTTCTTTAAATTACTTCAAACATCTCTTGTACATTGTACCAATTTATTATTTTTATTTTAGTTATTTTTTACATCAATTCTGCGCTATGAATTTTTATGTTCCAACTTACAAATGTTTCTTGCATTTCATAAAACACTCTGACAATAGATGGCGCCATCAACAAATATGTTACATATACTTTTTACTTGGTACTTTGATATAAAATTTAAATTTAAATTTATTAATACCAACATTTTAAATTTATCTAATTCAAAAGCTAGAAAATTTGTATGCATGACTGTTATGTCCAAGAATGTCTGGAATTTTAAGTTTATTTTCATATACTTCAATATATGCTCTGTTTGTTAATCAACAAATGGCAATAAGTTTCCAACCAAATCCTTTAAAGTCGTACTATTTTAGAGCATTAATTGCTTAGTTTTAAAATTTACTCTACAGTAAATTCTCTACTTCTTACGTAATTTTCTTTTAATTTTGCATCTCTTATCAATTTATGCAAAACTATCAATAATTTATGCAATGCACAAATTAGGGGATGTTATCCTTTTAATAAAGACGAGGGATTTTTCGTAATTTTAATATCAAAAGTGCTTCGTAACTGGTACATTCATTGCTATTGTCATTTGACGACGTTGTTATCATTGCAGTTGTTACTGCAATCCTATCTAATATATTGCAGAGACCTGTAACTGTATACAATGGTCTTTAGTTACCCCCATAAAAAATGTCTTCTGACATTCAATGGTGTCAAAAAGGAAATTATCTGGTTCGTCTAATTCTTCTAATCCGGAAGTTACCTAAAATTTTTATTTAATTAAATTAGTTTTCTGAGTTCCTTTTTAAAGAACACATAAAGTGATGATAAATATTTACAATAATAAAAAAGTAATGTTCTCTATAAAAAAATTCAAAAAAAGGTTATTTTTTCATAATAATCATTTTAAACGAGACACGACGTAAAATACGTACCCATATTACATTTTAATAGACATGTATACTTCGCTTTGATCTACAATGATTAGTAATGGTATTCTTTTCTTCTATGAAGAAAAATCAAATATTCAGTGAAATTCAAATTATTGGCATTTTCTTCTGTGAACATTTCTATTCTCTCTCTTCTGTATTGCTGGATAAGTAAAATGTCAGTAAAAAATGGCATATAATAATATTAAAATATTCATATTGATCGACATAAATATTCATTAAAATTAGCTTATATTATATCAAAGTCTCTATCATTTATATTTCAAAGGAGAATTTAAAATAATGAGGTGGATGCTTTAAAATGTGTAAATAAGTAGTTAATAAACTTAATAAAAATTTGCCCAAAAATTTTTATGTTTCGATCTTCACTGAAAGCTAGCCAGTACTTCTTAAGTAGCAGACATTTTTATTGGTTTTGAATAAGGTACAAAAAATAATTGCATCATAAAATTGCCTGACTTTATATCATTCATTGAAACGTACGAACAGATTATAATACAATATGAAAAAGGTTCAGATACAGCTATCCTGTGTTTGTAAAACCAAATACCCTTTTTATAGTAAAAACTTTTAAAAATATAGTTCTATTTAATAATGTTATCATGCAAAATATAATGATATGTGGTTCGGTAGTATGAGCTGCTCGTGTATACGTAGCAGTAAGGTGCGTAGCAAGCGTGCAGGACGGATCGTGGTTCGAACCCTCCGTCAGCATCCGTTGCTATAACTGCGGTTATAATCTTTAAAAAGAGAAGACGATGATAAGTCAGAATGAATAAGTACCTTGCTTCAAAATCTGCTGCCTGGTAATAATTTTTCGTGTTTTCATCCACGCGATACAGCAAAAGCAAGAAAAGTTACCTTAAAAGTCCTCCTCCAGAAGGCAATGTCACATCTTTATTATCCTTTGGCGAGTTGTTCGTGGAACAAATATTAGGGGAACAAGACAGTACGTTATATATGTATATATAAAAGGACACAATATATCAATTCAAATATCAGTAAGAGAACGCACAAGGAATGAATTACAAGCATGATCAGTTTGCATAACAAGATACAACAGTATTCGCAACATATAAATTTCAAGGATTCATAGAAACGTAGTCAAATTACAAAACAAAACTATTATAATATTTGCACTACATAAGTCCTAAAGTTATTCGCTTTCAATACCCTCAAAAAATTTATTCAGATCCAAAATGAGTATAAATTGGAGCAATGAAACTTGAAAATCATTAGACAAACACAAATATAAAAAGGGTGTAGGGCTGCAACTGCATCGCCAGGTCAAAAAAGATACATATATTTATATATAATACACAAAAACAGGGCCTGAAATAAGTTGTTCAGGATACCTAAAAGGAATTAATTATAACATCCTGTTAGATAAATTTATAGAGAAACTCACACTCTCCCTCAATATATTGTAAACCATATTATTTCTACTTCCTAGAAGATTTAATTCATATATATATATATATATATATGTGTGCGTGTGTGTGTGTGTGTGTGTGTGTGTGTGTGCGTGCGTCCGCGTGTGTGTAGTAGTAGTAGTAGTAGGGCAGTGGTAAAAATACAGGAGTAGTCAAGTTGAATAGCGAAATATAATAAAACAGAAAAGTCCAATATATCAAGTAGTGAGGTGGTTAGATATAACTTATAAGCATAACATAAAAACGCAGAGTAAAACTTCTTGATCTCTTTCTAAAATCTAAACATTTATCTGATATATTCTATTAAGCTTACGAAGAAAGCTCACCGGTACTTTGAAATTTCATTCAGTTATCAAATTAAAACTCTACTTTTTGTTGTGACTTTTTGTCAATCTTTTTCCCATCCATCATATTATCAAAGCGACCCTCCTACAGCTCATTGATTACTGGTAGAGTGGCAATGAAATTTGAAATGGGAAAAAATCACATTCAATCGTCCTCAACAGTAACAATATTCTTAGAAAAAAATAGCCCATTTTTGTTTGTAAGTTGCTATAATAAACCAACTGGTATACATAATTTTCCTTTACAAACTGTTCGAAGGAGAATAAATGTTGTTTTTAGTTAATTGATTTGATTAGTTATAAGGCTGATTATGAAGTTTCAATTATGAAATCTCAGTTAACTAAGAGCATTTCAGATAAGTTGGCATGAGTCTTACAGCCTTTTAAATCATAACTACGCTATTTTTAATTTAATTGTTTTTGCCCTTTTGTGACTCAAATGCAATCCAATTTCATTGGAGAATTCTTCGTTTAAGAACACTAAATTATATCACTATCAATAATTTGACAGTTACTCTAATTTATTTGTTGTCATTTATTACATAGCTAGTAGTTGTTTTACAATTAACCAAAAAATAAAATAATTTTTTATCATATCTTTCTAATTGTAAGCGAAGTTATGAAAAATGTATACGTTACTTTTGTTTAAATTTTTTTAAAAAATTGAATTTTTACTAAATATTAATACAGTTTTTCAAATAATGGGAAAAAAGAACATTATTTTTGTAAAACATCACTTTTCTTTTAATATTTTAAGATCGTATTAAAAAATATAAGAAATCAGAAATTAATTAATACCTACTGTATGTAGTTTATTACTATACGTAGTTACTATACGTTACTATATGTAGTTTATTTTGAATTTGAGTAATATTCTAATAGAATTTTGTTAAATGTAAAAGGAATAAAACAGAAATGAAAAATACTTTAAATGGTTTGAGTAGAAAGTACAAATTTTTAACAATTTTTTTTTTTCCTCTTTCGAATATTAAATGAAGATGTACATGTTCTTACTGTACTATTTTGTATTAAATCAAGCACATTTCTTTTTTATTCAAGATATAAACAATAGCTTTTGCCACTAAAGTAGCTTTTTTATGCCGTATAAAGAAACTCCTCTTGAATAAATTAATTTTCAATGTGATCTTTTCCCTCTCACACTTTGTCCTCTCCATTTCATTTACTAAAGCAGTTTCTCGTTATGATTTACAGCTTGAAAGTCTAGCAATTGTTTCTGGCAATAAAGTGAAAATGGGAGACTCCTCCTCTTTCTCCTGACTCGGAATGTGTGAAGAGAGGAAATGCCCTTACACAACTCAGTAATCATCCCAATGCACAGGCTCTGGCATACAGTGGTCATTGTTTCTTGGAAAGAACGTGCAAAGAAAATTAGGGAATAAAAGCTTAGACTGGATCATGATCCCCAAATTAATTCGTGGTTCTAATTTAAAAAAGAAGTACAGTACTCTAAAAATTAATAAATCTATTTTGAAAAACTATCTATTACTAAAAACAAACTTTCTTTGATGCATTTTTTCCCCTTATAATTAGGTTTTATTCTCCATCGTTTTATTTAACTTCCTTTTTCTTAGTTTGAAATAAATTTCTATTGGAAAATTTTGAAACATTTTTATCTAGAAATAAGAACAAAATAACTGTAATGTTAGAATCAGGACTGATCATAATAAAATCAATCCGAAAAAGATTTTGATTGAAAGAAGCTGTTAATTTATAATACATAAGACGCAAAAATAATGTTTCGTACTTGATTCAGATGATCTGAAATTTTACAAAATCATTTCGAGTGATTTTTTTGTAAATGTATTGTCCCATGCTAATATTTTTTTTAATGGAAAACCAAGTAAATTAAAAATTTTATATTCTGTTCCAATTTTAAAAGCAAGTAATATAAAATAATTTTTAAAATACATTAATCAAATACAGTATACATGCACTAAAATGTCGGTCGGATGTACGTATGTACGTACCTACCGAAGATCGGACGGACATACGCACCTACCTACGGACGTACGTACGTACCTACCGACGGACGGACGGACAGACGAACGCACCTACCGTCGGTCGGACGTACCTACCGACAGTCGGACGGACATACGCACCTACCTACGGACGTATGGACGTACCTACCGACGGACGTGCGTACCTACCGTCGATCGGACGGACGTACGTACCTACCGTCGATCGGACGGACGTACGTACCTACCGATGGTCGGACGGATGTACGTACCTACCGACGGACAGACGTAAGTACGCACCTACCTACGGACGTACGTACCTACCGAAGGTCGGACGGGACATACGCACCTACCTACGGACGGACGGACGTACGTACCTACCGATGGTCGGACGGACCTGCGTACCAACCGACGTCGTCGGACGGACCTACGTACCAACCGACGGACTGACGTACGTACATACCCACATACCTATGGACGTACGTACATACCTACCGACATTCGGACGAACATACGCACCTACCTACCTACCGACGGTCGGACGGACATACGCACCTACCTACGGATGTAAGAACGTGCCCTCTACCGATGGACGAACGTACCTACCTGCCGACGGACGGGCGTACGTACCTGCCGACGGTCGGACGGACATATGCACCTACCTACGGACGTATGTACGTACCTACCGACGGACAGACGTACGTACGCACACATACCTACGGACGTACGTACCTACCGACGGACGGACATACGCACTTACCTACGGACGCACATACCTATCGACGGTCGGACGGACATACGCACCTACCTACGTACGTACGTACCTACCGAAGGGTGGGACGTACGCACGTACCTACCAACGGACGGACGGACATACGCACCTACCGACTGACGTACGTACCTACCAACGGACGGACGGACGACGACGCCTACCTGCGGCACGGACGGACGTACCTACCGGACGGACGTACGTACCGACGGTCGGACGGACATACGCACTACCTACGGATCTACGGACGTACCTACCGACGTACGGACGTACGTACCTACAACTGCCGTACGGACATATGTACCTACCTACGGACGGACATACGTACCTACCGACGGATGGTCGTACCTACCTACGGACGAATGGACGTACGTGCCTTTCTTTTTGCTTTCATTACTTTTTAAGTAATGAAAGCAAAGATCACTGTTTGCTATTGTCTTCTTGCTGTACGCCACGACATATGTCACCTATATTTTTAAGAAAACCAACAAAAGAACATAATTTTTTATTGAAAAGAACGTAGAACGTTTAGATATCAAAGAATTGAAGGCATTAATATGTAACCGGGGGGAGTGGGGTGGAATCCCAATTGTCCTATGATACTTTATATGAAGTGTATGGCCGGGGACCGAAGTGATAGAAATTTTTTGAGTGTTTCCCCCCCCCCTTTTTTTTTTTTTTTCTTTTTTGGCAGGTGACAACGACCCAGAGTCTATCACCTATCAAACCGCGTTTAACTGTTTCTCTTTTTCACAAAAAAAATTTCCTATTGTTATATTTGGTGCTTTATCTCCCCCGTGGTCCCGGCCGGCCAACGTATTATTTATACGGCCATACAGGCATTTCTTACTAATAATTGTACGGGTAAAACTTAACCTTTAAAAATGACTGAAAATAACCTAACTTATGAACAAGAATTAATACATAGATTTGGGATGGATGAAAAGGAGGCTAATGAAAACATTAAAAAAGCCAGTAAGATATATAGAGAATTAACGGACATGACCTATCACGAGCGACTAAAGGGGAAAATATGGTCATATTCGAGAGTTGTTGGCGAAACTTATGGAAATAGTTCACGTCCAAGAGAAAAGCATCTACACTCTCTTGGGGCAAATGGAGAATTGGAAAAAGTTAGTAGAAAGAAAACCCACCTTCTCAGAGATAGTGAAAACCAACCTTAATAAACAGAAAAAGAAACGAAAAAAAAAAAAATTTAAATAGAAAAATTAGAGATTAATCCATAGTAATCAAGCCCATAGATGACGATAAACATCTACTTTCACCAAAGATCAACTACAAAAAATATTAACATCAATAAATTAAACGTTGGAATAAAAGTTAAAAATATATCTAGGGGTGGACTATACATTGAGTCTGTTAATACTGAAGATATTGAAAAATTAACTGAAGAAACTGAAAAAAATGATAATATTAATAAAATGTTCAAAATTACTAAACCTAAATTAAGAAATCCTAAAATAATATTTTATAATATCTTTAAAGATACATCGGAGGAGGATATCCTTAATAGTATTTCAGAAAAATATATCGATGAACAGGAAAGAAATCTTTAAAATTGTCACTTCTTACCAGGGAAAATACGGGAAAAACTATATAATAGAACTAGGTACAATTTCATTTAACAAAATTATTAACAAAAAAGAAAATTAATATTAACTTGGAACTACTCACCTTTAGGGAATATTTAAAACCTCTTCAATGTTATAAATGTGGAAGATTCGGACACCTATCTAAATACTGTAAAAATAATCATGAAACTTTCACAAACTGCGGAAAAGATAACCATAATTGGAAAAATTGTAAAGGAGCCGCTAAATGTTTAAACTGCTCTTTTCATAATGAAAATTTTAAAACTAACTTTGATATCAACCACGGCTGCACTAATAATAACTGTAAAATTTTAAAAAAAAAGAAATTAAAAATCTTATAAATAAAACGGATTATGGACCATAATAATACTAACCAAATTATTAAAGGAACACATATTAACCTAGGTAACTCTATTGCAGCCATGACTCAATTATATATCAGACTATTACAAACCAGAATTTTTATTTCTACTCACTTAACGAACCTTATTCCTACAATACAAAAATTACAAACATCCCAACCTCTTAGAAGATCTTATCTTCTGGTGATATCCTAAAGCAGCTCTCATTGTCAAACAGTCCACACAAGTCCTTGAAATCTTTCTCAATACCGAAATAGCCATTTTAGAAATTCTGCTCCATTCTAAAAGTTTTATCCTCGTCTCTTTGTATTATCCACGCAGGTGAAGACATTGATAAAAAATCTTGATATTCTCCAGGGATTCATTCAAAGATACCAAAATAAACAATTCATTATCTGTGGAGACTTTAATGAGAAGTCCAGATTATGGGGGAAGAAGGGATTTTGATACTAGAGCACAAAATGTCATTGACTTCTGTAACAGAAATTTACTATCGACGTCATTGATGAAATAAGTAACAGTGACCATAATTTACTAACTATTAGCTGGATTACTAACAACACTATTTATAACCCTAAGAAAAATCAATCTCAACAAAATTAATTGGCTTAAACTCAAACCAACCTGGCCAACCTCCTGGTAAAAATATGTTGATAAGTTGAACCAAATTAACCTAGATGAAACTGACCAATATATTAAAGGTATCAGGATGAAATTATTGACAGAATTCCAAATTTATAATAAAAAAAATTAGAACTATCCACAATAATAATCATAAAAATGCCATCTGTTGGAATCATGACTTGAAAATTCTCAAAATCTAAGACTACAGCCCTCAGGAGAACCTTCAAAAGAAACCGATCCCAATGTTAGAAATACACCGAAAGTGACAAAAGTCATGGGATAGCAATATGCAAATTTTCAGATGGCAGTAGCATCGCGTAGAACAGGTATAAATGCGCAGTGCTTTTTCGCAGAGCTTTCATTTCTGTTCAAGTTATTCATGTGAAGAGGTTTTGACGTGATGATGACCGCACGACGGGAATTAACAGACTTTGAACGCGGAATGTTAGTTGGAGCTAGACGCATGGGTCATGCCATTTCGGAAATCGTTAGGGAATTCAACATTCCCAGATCCACTGTGTCAAGAGAGTGCCGAGAGTATGAAATTTCAGGCATAACATCCCACCATGGACAGCGCAGTGGTCGACCGCCTGCACTTAACGACCGAGACCGGCGACGTCGTAAATTCTAACAGACAAAATTCTAACAGAAACACTGCGTCAAATAACCGCGAAATCAATGTGGGACGTACAAGGGACTTGTCTGTTAGAACTGTGCGGAGAAATTTGGCTTTCTTGGGTTATTCCAGAGAAGACCGACTCGAGTGCCTTTACTGACAGAACGACATCGCTTGCAGCGACTCTCGTGGGCACGTGAGCATATCGGTTGGTCCCTAGATTAATGGAAAACCGTGGCCTGGTCCGATGAGTCACGATTTCAGTTGGTAAGAGCTGATGGTAGGGTTCGGTGTGGCGCAGACCCCACGAGGCCATGGACCCAAACTGTCAGCAAGGCACTGTTCAAGCTGGTGGTGGCTCCGTAATGGTGTGGGCTGTTTTTTCATGGCATGGACTTAGGTCCTCTGGTGCGACTGGACCGAACATTGACTGGAAATTCTTATGTTCAGCTACTTGGAGATCACTTGCAGCCATTCATGGACTTCATGTACCCAAACAATGATAGGATTTTTATGGATGACAATGCGCCATGTCACCGGGCCACAACTGTTCGCGATTGGTTTGAAGAACATTCTGTACAATTCCAACGAATGATCTAGCCACCTAGATCGCCCGACATGAATCCCATCGAGCATTTATGGAACATCATCGAGAGGTCTGTTCGTTCCCAAACTCCTGCACCATCAACGCTTTCACAATTATGGACGTCTATCGAGACAGCATGGCTCGATATTCCTGCAGAAGACTTCCAACGACTTGTTGAGTCCATGCCACGTCAAGTTGCTGCACTTCGCCGGGCGAAAGGAGGGCCGACACGATATTAAGAGGTATCCCATGACTTTTGTCACTTCAGTGAATTAAAAAACAGAAATTTAAAAGAAACCCAAGCTATTTATAAAAAAAAAATATTCTAAATTGCAAAAGACAATTCCTAAAAAATTATATCAATAGCATCACTACCAACAATATTTTCGGTAAAAACTTCGGTATCAACTCTGACAAAAGTTAAAAAATAAAATTCTTAAACCTATTATAAAACCAGATGGCTCATTTACTACTTCAATAGACGAAACAAATAAAATCATCCTGGATTACCATTTCCCTAATAGAAACTACAATAATCATACTAACCCAATCCCGATTTTCCCCCTGGACTTCATTAATCTCAATAACAACGAGAGATAGAAAATGCCATCTGTAAAATCAAGAAGAAAAAATGTCAGTCTAACATTATCTTCTTATAGAATGAAGGAATCACCACTGGACTTGCGTAAGAACGAACTATTGTCAATTGTATTGCCGAATGAACTATTGTCAAACCATCGTGATTGTCGTATCTCTATAAATGAGCAATAATGGTGATTTTGGGAAAGATATACAAGTTACTGTGGCCATATAAAAAGGCACCTGGCCATTATATACACTGGTCCCAATTGACCTGTCTCTTTCAGCTATATGACTGGTTTTACCTCACCAAAACAATCCTCCAAAACAAAACTAGAAAGGTTCATACAAAATTCCTCTTACCTTTCAGTTCCCAGGAAAATTAAGAGTGAGATATCCAAAGGAGCAGGATGTAGACAATTAATTCCAATATCCATTTAAAATACTTTTATTAAGCATATTATAATGACAAGATAACACAAAATTATTGGACATACAGACAGAGAAAACCGCATCTTAGCGCGGCTAACTACTAACAAGGAAGTTCCAAAGTTCAGGCGCGAAGAAAGTTCTTAAACCGAAGTACGGTTGGTTACAGTTAAGAGAGGAAAAGTGTTCACGAGACAAACAAATCAAAAGTTCTAGTTCAACATCATTTCGACATTCACCAACCTTTGAGTTTCAAGAGAATAATGAAACTCAAAATCATAAGTCCAGTCGCTTAGGAGATCTCAGGATTCTTCCACAACGGGATGTCTTATAAGTATCACTATTATCACACCTGTCATATTGTTGGCAGTCAATAGATTGAGGACAATCACTGGATTCGATGACAGTCACTGGATCTGATGTGGAATCATCAGTGTCGGGGCACTTTATGTTGCGGAAGGAGTCAGATAGTGGAGTCCTACTCTGCAAGGTACACCTTTCATCTTGTCTAATTTCTAATAAATATAAGAGCTGCATAGATCTTATGAAACACCCATTCTTGGTTTTCAATTCAACAGCTCGAACTTTATTGTCTTTACCAGGAAAAAGTTTCACTACTTTTTTGCTAAAGTCCATTTTTAGTCTTTCCATGTTGCTATCACCAATCAAGACGATATCACCTTCCTTAATTTTTGCTTCTTCCTGGAATTTGGAAAATTCTTTTAGTTGACAAGGTATTCATTTCGAAATCGCCTTCTGAGATCTTCATGAAGTCTTTTTCTATACATAAATCGTTTATTCATTCTTTTAGAATATATCTGATCTAAATCCGACATTCCAACTTCTTTTATTTCTTGAATGAACATTGCTGGTGTAAGTGCAATAAGATCTTCTATGTCTTCAAACAGATATGTTAATGGTCTTGAATTAATTATACTTTTTGCTTCGCATATAACAGTATGCATTTCTTCATAATGCAGACTAGCTTTACCCAAGATTTTCTCATTAATCCTTTTAACATACCAATAAGTCTTTCCCAAAATCCACCCCCACCATGGGGCTGATAGCGGATTTAATTTCCAATTAATCTTCATAATGGCAGCAAATTCTTCTGTTTTTCCCAATTAACAGATTTCAGTTCATTAGATGTACCAACTAAATTTGTACCATTATCAGAATATATTGTGCAAGGTCTTCCTCTACGAGAGATAAATCTTCTTAAAGCTAACATAAAGCTATCTGTAGAAAAAAACTTACAAGTTCTAAATGAACAGCACGAAAAATAGCACAAGTAAATAAGACAATCCAACATTTTTTTTGTTGTCTTTCAAAAACAATGGTCCACACAGATCTACACCAATGCCTTCGAATACTTGAGCCTCTCTTATTCTATCTTCGGGGAGTGGAGCACTAATAGATTTCAGAGGATGTATGGAAAATCTTTTGCATCGGAGACAGTTTCTAATGACTTGACGAATAGTCTTTCTGCTTTTTATAATCAATATTCTTCTCGTAACGTAGACATCAAGACTTGTATACCTGCATGGCAAAGTTCAACATGCTTGTCAAATATTAATTTGTCTACTATATGATGCTTTGATGGTAGCAAAAAATGGATATCGAAAACTGTCTTGATCTTTTCTTTGTATAATTCTTGTCTTTACTCTAAGGAGATCATCTGGATCTAAATAGGTCTGCATTGAAAGATTTCTGTTTTCTCAAAACATTCTCTTTGAACTTTTCTTAAAATTATTTTCTCGGTTTTATCACATTCTTCAACACTAAAAAGTTACAAAAAGTTCTTTCATTTACCCTTTTCTTAATATTGTCGATGAAACGAAGTATCCGCCCCATAATTCTTACTATCTTTTTGTAAGACGAAATTCTTAAAAATATTCAAAAGTTTCAGTTTCGATATTAGATGCAAATATAACAACTTTTCTTTTTTTTCGAATTAACAACTTCTAAATCAGGAAACACTTCAGAAGTAGGCCATTTTTCAAAAGATTGATAGAGCCAACTAGGTCCCTCCCACCATTGAGATTTCACTAATTCTTCGACATTGCAACCTCGTGAGGGAAGGTTAGCTGGATTTTTGATGATCAGGTACAAATTTCCATGAAGTTACTTCAGATAATTTTGTAATTTCATTTTCGGGATCACCTTCGTTCCACCATAAGAAGCATAAATAGTCTCTGTCCTTTTTCATGTAAAGATATTTGTAAAAATGTTCGACGAATATCAGCAGTGACACCAATGTTACCCAACCTAAATCTATTCAAAACAGCTGGAATCAGTTTAATGAGATTGGGTCCTTTTTCAATACAATCATTCAAAAGAAACATAGTTATTAACACGAGCTGAACCATCAAAAAAACTGGTCTTATTTTTGTAGTAGAATTTTCTTTTATGACAACTCGAAGCGGCAAATAGTGTACACTTGAGACTTCATAACAATTTGGTTCAGGTACTATTTCTTCGATAACACCTTCTTCTTCCCATTCTTTAAACACTTGTTCATACTCTACTAAACAGTTGTTTACATTCAAATTTTTAACAGTATTTTTAAACGTTTCTGGGCCAAATATTTATTATCAGGAATTGAAGGACATTATCTATCCAAGGAAGTGATACTATATATCTTCCGTCATTTTCTCTGCTAACTGTTGATTCGAAATGTTCCCAAACTAATTTCTGCATTTCTTCTTTCGATTGCTTTTCGCTAGGATCTAAAATACCCAACGAATCTAAGTTCCATAAGTCTGTAATTTTAGCGTCATTTATGTGCAATGACAGAACAAGAAGAGAACTATCTAACTTAGCATCAGAAATTTTTTTTTCCTTTACTGTCCATCCCATACTTTTCCTGTAAATAACTTTCCTGCAACATCTGCCCCCAATAAAACATGAATTTCATTAGTATTTTGTTCATGCAAGCAAATTTTGCTTTTAGGCGAAATGTCACTCAAAAATATTCTTTTATCTTTTAAATCATTTATACAGTCTGCACTTCTAATTTTTGGAATTGATGCACAAATTTTGTTTTTGATCCATGACTTCTATTTTGATATTATTCATTTTATCCAAACTACTTAATTGTATCATATAACGGTTATGGCGTTCAGTGATTTCTGTTCCTCCAAATAGCCCATGAGTAATCAATTCTTCTCCTTTTATAACAAAACCCATATTTTCAGCAGCAAATTTTGATATATAACTTCTTTGTGATCCGGTATTAATAATTAAACGAATATAATGTTCTAAGTTTTTATTCTGGATTCGAACTACTAATGTTTGCAAATAAACTTCATTCAAAGATGACTGATTGGTAAGAACAGTAGTTTCTGAAGATTCATTTTATTAATTTGTTTCTGTTTATATTTTTGAAAAGCACATGATCGTAGAATGTTTTCCTGAACAGTGGGAACAAATTATATTACTCTTACAAAATCGAGAAATATGTTTTTTTAGTTTCAAGGCATTTAAAACAAGCTCCTTTTTTTCATCAAAATATTTTTTCCTTTCTTCAATAGACAAATTTATCCCGTATTCACAAGTAGAACTAGGATGATCCGATGACTCACAAAAAACGCAATTTGTTGTATTTTTATTTATTTCTTTAACATTAGTCGAAACTAATTCTGCTGCCGAAGGAATTCTTTCCCAGCCTAATTTATTACTTCTTGAGCCGCGGTTGCTTACTTTATCGAGAGGCGAAAAGGGCCGAGGTCGAAAATCAAAGTGTTGGGGAAATTATTGCTCATCATGGCTGCGCGTTTTCTAGATCTCAAGATCAAAGCTAAAAACTTCAGTAATTCTTCGAAACTATTATAAGCATTTTCATTCTCAGTTTTATTATATTCGATAAGAATATCTTGAGGAAGGGCTTTTAAAATTGTTGGGCAGAGAACAGCGGAATAATTTTCTGTTTTCAAATCTAAATTTTCCAAACTTCTTAATTCTGTTGAAATTTTGTCATAAAATTTTTTAAAAGAACAAATATCGTTGGAATTTCTCAATGATTTAATATTTAAAAAATGTTATTCATATGAGTATGTATCAATAGATCATTTCTCGCAAATCTTTCTTTTAATAAATTAATTGCCGAATCATACGTAGAAGCAGAAATAGAAAAACCTTCTACAGTATTTAAAAAAGCAGTACCACTAAATATGCTTTAAGGTAATTAAATTTATCTACTTTATTTAATAAATCATTATTGTGAATGGCAGATTCAAAACTATTCCAAAACGTTAGCCATTGATTGATATCACCATAAAATTTTGAAATATTTAATTTCGGCAATTTTACTCTTACACTATCCACTTGTTTCGATTCATTTAATTCTTTATTTTGTTCGGAACGTGTTTCGTATTTATTTTCACTCAATTCTTTTTTTTTTTTTAACAAGCGAATTTTTTATTTGCACGAAATTTCCACAGGGCAACTTTTTCATCATATTCGTCTGTATTTTGAATTTCAGTTTCAATATCTTCTACTTCGTAAAGAGGTTCTAATTTGTTATCTATCTCTTTCAACGAGTCATGTTTAGTAGTTAGCATTTCAACTAATTCTTCTAATTTATCAATATCTATTTCTTCAATGTTTGATAGTTCCAATTCTAATTTTGTTAGAATTTTTATAACGGATGTTCTAGAAACACCCCGTTTCTTTTTTAACAAATATAATTTCTCTTTACTATTTTCGTCACTCGCCATTTCAAAATTAAAAGTATCTCATCTAAATGTTAACTGACTACAATCCCGGCAAGAATGCCAAATTTTACCTCACCAAAACAATCATCAAAACAAACTAGAAAGGTTCATACAAAATTCCTCTTACCTTTCCAGTTCCCAGGAATATTAAGAGTGAGATATCCAAAGGAGCGGGATGTAGACAATTAATTCCAATATCCATTTAAAATACTTTTATTAAGCATATTATAATGACGAGATAACACAAAAAATTACTGGACATAAAGACAGAGAAAACCGCATCTTAGCGCGGCTAACTACTAACAAGGGAAGTTCCAAAGTTCAAAGCGCGAAGAAAGTTCTTAAACCGAAGTACGGTTGGTTACAGTTAAGAGAGGAAAAGTGTTCACGTGACAAACAAATCAAAAGTTCTAGTTCGACATCATTTTCGACAACTGGGATAATAGTGGGTTTCGCGCCTAACTAGATCAACAATCTTCTTGAAGCACTTTACAAACAAATTCTGGACTTATTTGTAAGGAGTACATACCTCTATTGATCTGCATTCTAAATGACACGTGTACTAGTCCAATTAAACTTTTCATTTCGGTGACATTGTGAGAGGAGTACACATGATCTTGCACATCATGTACTACCTTTGTGAAGTCTTATGCGTACCGTCAATAAGGATACCAATCTTACAGTTGCTGTTAGAAGAGAAGATCTGAGGTAGGTTGAAACTGCAGCTCTGTGCCTCCTTACTGTTAGCAGTAAATGACTCTCATTGCGGCACGTTAACGTTAGGTTTTCATTGACTTTACTTTTCTTGAAACCGATTCTGCTGTCAGAAATATATTTCACTGTCCAAGAATAACAAAAGGCCCCAAATTCAAACATCTGGCTGCATAGGAGTAATTCAGACTCTTAAGTAAGTATTTTTTTTTTTTTTTTTTTTTTTTGCCTCATGACTCTTCATCATAATTCCCTAGATAATTCAGTACTCATATCTAAAGCACGGCTATCTCGATAATTCGATACGCAATTTTTGCTGGCAGAAACGCAAACTCTTTTAAAGATTGTTTTTGGCCATGTGTCCAATGTTGTAAAATGGTCTAATGATCGAGCTCCATTAATTTTTATATAATATTCTAATGCAGCAATACATTTTAAGTACACTGCATAATTTCTTCAAATAAATTTTTAATTTTTTGTTCGTGTAGCTGCAATTTTTCTCCTCAATTTTTGTGGACTAGTATAATAATAAAAAAAAAAATGAATAACTCAGTAAATCTTCAGAATTAATTTTAAGAAAACTTTTCTGATGTAAATATTACGAGTTTTTTCCTATATATTTTTACAGCCTTAATTGGAACAAAACAAAATTATGTGTGATATTAAATTAAATTCTATTTATAAAAGAATATTCAAAAACTTTTCAGTCAATATTTTAATTCATATGTCACCTGAAATAGCCTTCCAAAAATAAATTTAGCTACAAGAACTGTAACAGAAATTTCTTCTCTGAACCATTTATGGATATATAACGGAGGATCATCCTCAAAGTTTCTATTAATACAAATCTTGAGAGATTTCTTCAGAACTTCAAAAAAAGCACTTAATAGAACACATTTCTCCTGCGGCGGCTTGGGAGAATTGACTTGATGCTAACTTGCCCGGGAGTTCAGATGCTATTTTATATGGATTGAATTTGACTAGTATAGTTAGGTAAGATGATTGGACTGAAGGTTTCAATTTTGTAAACGAAAGGAAAGACTGTGTATAAATATGGTATAGTTTTTGAATTGCGAGAACAAATGACAAGATGGCCATGATCAGAGGAAGGGCTTCACCCATAATATGACTATATAACACATTATACATATATATGACGCTATTGTGATGTGACCTAAGGAAGTCTCTCGTGAAGAGGTATTGATGATAGCTATGGAGTATTTACGATATTTCTTTGATGCATCAGAGGCTTAAATAATCTTATCTGTGCAGTGGTTATCGTTATATTGTTGAAATAGATGTTTGCTGACATGATGGAACAATTGCTTATGTTGAAAGGACAAAATATCTGTAACTAGAACAACTTAATTATTAATGTATTTGAATTATCTGGAAAAACAATCAAAATAAACACAATTTTTAAAACTACATGAAATATTTAGGATTGAAGAAATAAATTTTTTTTTAAATTAGAGAATGATATACAAAGAAATATTAATTACTCTAAAAGAATTATTATTTAAGTTCTTAAATTGAAATTCAGAAAATTTTTTACTAATTATACTATTCCTATAACGACTTCAGCTAGTATATTTTTAGAAACAGTATGTTCTTCATAATCTTAATCGATTAAAGCACCTTGCAGAAAAACAAGCAGACAATTTGAGTGCTGGTGATTTGTCAACTCAATGTTTTGGTTATCGCGCAAGGCTGTAGCTTAAATTAATATGTGCATATGCTAGAAATGAATCTCTTGCAGTTTTTATTTGCACGATGTAAAATGATAAATTAAAGCATTGCATTTTTAATAATTGATTTTTATTTGTTTGAAGTATTAATATGCTAATGCTTTGGAAGTATTCTTGTAAACGATCGATGATTTAGGTAAGACATATTTTTTGTTGCTGATTTTATCATTGTGCTGAATTTGCACTATTGTATGCAAACTTTTTAACCGTATGTCAACTTTAATGCACTTATTGTTTTTTGCACTATCGTTTGTTTATAATTTTATTAGAATAAGTTTTATAACTTTTCTTGTTCGGGTTTGTTTCGGTTTCGATATGTATATTCCGAATTAAATTATTTTCTTATAGAGAAAAGTTAGTTATGCTGAGATATTCAGTGCATATTTTTAATTTTATTTCAAATTTATTTATTTTTGTTTGTAGCAGGATTTTTTTTCTTGGGGGAAAAATGTGTGTATACTTTAAAAAAGATAAAAACGTCTTTTATTTCAATACGCTATTTTCAACTATTTTTTTAATTGAGTGTTTTATTTAAAGTACTTAGATGTTTCTATCTATATTTTTCCACTTATTAAATTTTTTTTTAATTTTAAAAATATGAATAGTAGTACCTTTTGTTGGCATTTGCTTCTTAATTATTAGAGTAGTTTATGTGCATATTTTTGACTCTTAATGCTGGCCATTTGTTTGGAGAAGTAACATAAAATGCTTTTTCCAATGGTTATTCATTTAATTCTCATATTACTCATTTAATACTTGTGTTATAATACTAATAAACTTTTTGCATAGTTGTGGTATCATTAAAAAAGAATTATAATATCAGTCCATTCTATACAAGTCTTTGAATATGCATGATGCTCTTGCATAAAAGTCTAAAATTATAATTCTAATATTTATATATGCAACCATATTTATTAAACTTTATTTGAGCATAGATTGTGCATTAACTTATTCATGGTAATATTTTCATAATTTCTTAGTACATACTCCAATCCTCCCTTTAAATTTATATTTATATTTAATTTTTTTTTATACTGGAAGACATTTATTTTGTTCACAAAACCAATTTTGTTTGTACTGAATTTTTAATTTGCTTGCTGAATGGTTCATAAATATTTGCCTTATCAAATTAATATTCAGATGGTAAGAATCTAGAAGTAATTGAATTTTTTTAAACTACTTATTTTTGAACTTAAAAATACTTTTGAAGAATTACTAGTAATTAATAATATATGAAAAATTTTATGAAATTTGGGGTTCTTGCTAGTTTGTAATTCAAGATTATCCATATTAATGAACCTTAAAAGACTTCTTACTTCTCGTAAGTCAGTATCAGACAGTAATGCGAAACTTCTACAGGTAGTAGTGAAAAAAAAAAAAATTTTTTTTCAAGGCTAAACATAATTTTCTATTAAAAGCAAAAAATTGGGAATTTATTTGACAATAATAGCAAATGTAGAAAAATCTTCTTTTAAATATCAAGAAGTTCTGTTTATTTCTTTTAAGCTTACGCTTTTGAAAAGCAGCATATATATATATATTTTTTTAAAGAGAGATTGTTTAATAGAAGAAATCCATTAATAAAGAGTATTTATATACATTTTTTTTTTAAATTCCTGTAAAGGCAACATCATACAAAAATAAAGATCATGATGTGGTAGCTGAAGCTTATAACTCTTGAAAAATTAGTTTACTCTCTGTTTTACTAAAATAAATGAAAGTGAGATTTTGATGTCAACTTCTTTATGAGCAATTTATTTTTCATCTTCGAATTTGCTTCGTCATATATTAGTTTTTGTATTATTTGGGTCAATAAAAATCTCAGCCCTGGATAAACTTTATTGATAAAAGTTATGCTGGAAAAAAAAAAAACACTGGGGATTATATAACATTTTTTTTTTTATTATCACCAAAAATTATGAATGCAAATTATATTGAGGAATTTCTGTAATATAAATATACATTAAAATCATATTAAAATGGAAAGAAAATAAATATGCATGCTTAAAGTCAAAGGGACTTTTTTTTTTTGCATACAACTGAAAAATTGAATGACGAGATAAATTTAATATCATTCACTCTAAATGAATGCAAACCCTTAGGATATTAAAATGTGTCAATACATTTTTTTTTGCAGGCAAGGAGATAAGATACATTTACGTCTATATTGAGTATGGTGAAGTTATCATTAGTTCTTCAATTTTGTAAGTATTTTTTAAATTTATAGTTCTATGTAATATTTATTTTATAATATTAAAAAGATATATTTAACTCTTCGAAATTACTCTGTTTATTAGTGTTCAAATTACAAATGTTTAAACAGTTTACGCTTGAAAAATACAATTTTACCATCTGTGACATACAGAGAGGAAATTCAGCGATTTTTGTAACACTGTGGCAGCACCACTTTTAGTTATTACTTAAGATATCAATCCCAGATACATAAATAATGCATGGTATGCCAAAGAAAAAGTGAATAAATGTAACTCATCCTTGTATAATATGAAGCTCTGAATTATGCCATTTCATTTTTTTACCATTAAAAATTTTGACTTACTCTACTGTAGGTTAGAAACAAGACAATTGCAGTATTTAAATATTAAAATTAAGATGCAGAAGCATATATATATGTTTATGGATCCAAATAATAATGAAATCTAAGATATAGATTATTATTAAAAAAAATTTTATACATCTTTATAATTTTTATATACCATATAAAATATATTTTTTACTTTACAGGCATTGTCATTCATGTAGTTGAAGTATAAAAAATGTTTTGCAACTATTTGTCGAAGTAAGTATACTCAAATTTAAATTGTTTTATGATAGTAGTAGTAAATTAATCTATATTACATCAAATGCTGATTACTCCTCTGTGTCACTTCTCCTCATTTTTTTTCATGTTTTATTTGATTAATGATTTTGTTAGAGATTAATAATACATTTATCATACTTTTTTCTTAAGTTTCAAAATTAAATTCTTCAGTTAATTATTTAATTAAATAATTTAAGTCCTTAAATGCTTAAATTTCTATATAAACTTATATATTTTATAATTCTAATTCGTTATTTGGCATTTGGTTTATTGAAACCTGAAATAATTCAATGAGAAATAAGGAAATAACATTAAGAGTACTTACTATAAATATGAATAAACCAATAAGTACACAAATATAAGAATTATCCAAATAAATATATTTCTAAGTTATGAAAGTTTGAATTTATTTTTGCTAGATTTTGTTTCTGTCTTTAAACAGATGAAATATTTTCTAAGCTACTTTTTATTAATGTCTTTATATTTATTTCTAAAATACTTCTTGTAGTGAATAGCTTGAATTTAAATAATAGTAAAACAAAACACTTAGATATTATAAAAAGTAAGTTATCCTTCCATTCTTTTTTTTTCCTTTTTAAAAATGCATAAATATGTCTTGAAATTTTTATTTAAGATACCATGCTTTTTATAGTTAATTTCATTAAAATTCTTTGATCTGAAATTTTAATTATTTAGCTTGTTTTATTTAGGGTGTTGATTGTTATTTTTTTTTTATAAAAGATGTTTTACTAATTATTTTGTTACGCATATAATAAATGAGTAAATTCCAATTTGTAGTAAAGCAGTAAGAAATTGAATCCTCTGTTTAACAACATAAAAGAAACTTGTAAATCTTGCACATATTCATAAGCAAATACAAATTGGATATGAATCACTTTTTAAAAATTTTTATTTGACTATAAATATAATAATAGATTTCAGTATTTTGGAATTATTTAACTTTAAGATAAATTTTTTTAAAAATAAAATGCAGGAAAAGGTTTTTCCATGTTCAAATTGCTGTGTAAATTATACATATTGATGCATGCATAGATGCTTGCTACTCATACCCACTCATACTTTTTTTTAATGTGACTATATTTGTATGTACGGTAAAATTCAATGCCTTTATTTGTTATAATTTCTTTTGCATATTACTCCTTTTCTGTAACTTTCTGTGTCATGTAAACAGTTTTTTTCTGCTGTCTTCTTAAGTTATCTTGTTGCCTTCTCGTATTATGTTCATTTCTACTTAAGTGATTTTATTTGAATTAAAATCACAATAAAAATGTTCAGTTCACTATATCCAGAAACATACTATTATTGTTAAATTTGCTAACATATCCAGTAAATTTTATTCTATTAATTGTAATGATTTTCTCCCTATACTTTGAAGCATCGTATAAGCTGCAGTCAAGGGTTTTTTGTGGAAAAAAAAAAAATATATAAAATCTGATATAATCCATGGACAATCCTTTCTAGAATTGTATCAATCATTTTCTATATGAAATGAATAAAAAAAACTTCAAATTTTAGAAAAATTTGAAATGTTATTTGATTCTAAATTAACCAATAAAAAAAATTTTGGGGGAGGGAGGGGGCAGTTTATAATCTTCATATTATAAAAGTGATAAAAAATCTTTATTAGTATCATAGTTAATTGTTAATTTAGCCTTTTGTATAATGTTTCTGATTTTTATGTGACTTTATCCCAGGCTTTTTATATTTATTTGCACACATCATTCATCACCAGAGGATATATGTAGTTTTTGCTTTTATTCATAAAAATATTGTTTCCTCTTATCAGCCACAGTTCTGGTGAATTTATTTATTTGTGTTTAAAAGATTTCTTTCATTCTACCACAAAAAGCAGTTTTAATCAGTAGTTTATGCTATATTTCTTCAGAGCTCTCCAATTGCTTATGCATATATTTTATAATATTAAATACTTACTACATTTTCTCGTTATAATGTGTATACATCTTTCTAGTACATAAAGGATTCATAGTTATCAATGTCAAACATCAAAGAAAAGTGGAAGGAAAATGGGTGAATTGCAGTGTACATTGGAGTTTTCCATTGAGCTTCATAAATTTATAAATGTTGACCTTTTCCAAAGAGGGTAAAGTATTAACATGCTTTATATAGTAATAAATTAAAAGTATTGATGCAGGTGACTATCAAACTATTTTAAACACTACAAAAGAATACAAAAATATGTACTAATAGAACTTCTTTTAGCATATGAAATAGCCTGAATGCTTCTATTGATTGAAATTGTATAAATAATGTATGGCATTTAAAAAAATACTATGTCATTTTCACAGAAAAGTCATGAAAAGCCTCATAGAGGGAGGGGGAGGGGGTGGATGTTGCTTGCAGATTCTGTACTCAAGATTTATCACAGTAACTCAGTAATAATGAGGACTGGGATAGACAATAAAGATGTACGATTCATCTTCATGCTTTTTAAATTACACTTGTATTAGTCTAGTTGTATAACTTGTAGATATATAATCCTGAAAAATATATTTTGTTTTTTCAATGAAGGAAGCAACTTAGGATGCATCTGGTTGGTTAAAATGTTCACATGGTTGCTCTAAGTTACCTTCTATACTGATGATGGGGCCCTCAAAAATCGTATAATTGCCCAAATTATGATAGTCACTTTTATGCTTCATAGTTGCATGAAGTACATATGACATTCTTCAGATATATGTATTTCGTTTTATGGGTGTAATGTAAACAACAGTTTATTGAATTATATCATTCTTTTTCCAATACATTCACATATGAAACAACATGAGAAAACGTTTTGTATTGAAGTTAGTGAAAAGTGTCTTTGTAATTGTTATTTTATCAGAAACTTGTTTCTTCAGATCCATTCTAATAGTAAATATTGATGTAGGGAGCTATCAGATTATTATCCCTTATACATGGTATGCAGTTATTATTGATATCGGAGTTTGAGAAACACCCTGTTGGTCAGTGATAGTGGTTGCAGATACTCCAACCAGTTACCAACAATTTCTCCTCTTGTCTGATTTTCAGCATCATAAAAGCAAATCTCAATGGCTATATAATAGGTAGCTGCCACTACAATAATATGTACACTATTTGCATTAAAAAATATTGATAGTTAGACTTGTGTGCTATTAATATCAAATCCCTTCACAAACACCAAGCATATATATTGATAGCTATTTTATTTATTTTGATAGCCACTTGTATGTGGTCACTAAAAGTTTTTCACTAATATGAATAATGAGAGTATACTATTTATAAACCTCTCAACCAGCTACAGTTTTATTAGATAGATATTAATATTTAAATTGAGATGTTAAGTCTTAAAAATTAAAAAAAAATTACTATAATTATATTTACAGATTTTAGTTGAATTTTTTTTTTTATTCCTATAAATCAGCACTAGGGATATGAATGATTCTTAAAATATGGTGACAATTCGTGTTTCAAATAAAAAATTTCAAATCATTATTTCTCAAGTGAAAAATTTTCCTCTATAATTTTAACAATGAAGTTCCAACATATATATATATATATATATATATATATACCACTGTTTACAATCTGATTTTCTATTTCCAGAAATATCAATAAAAATTAATTTCTAAAAATGTGATGTATAGGATTGTTTTTCTTTCAAAGGTAATAGATAAAACTTTTTTTACTGACTGATTGACTGTGATACTATTTAAAATTTTATCTTTCTTGTAATTATAAAGATTTGGTAGTTGTTAAAAATATTAAATATTTTCAACTAGAATCAGATAGATAAAAACTATGTATTTTTCAATATTTCTCAAAAATTGATTCTTGAAAAAAATTAATTCTCAAGCTTTTTGTTTATTTTATCTTTACTTGCCCATATTTTTGTTTAATATTGTAGTATTAAATACTTCTTTATTGTTATATGATGCTTTTGTAAAACATATTATAAAAGATACAATTTTCACCATTTTTAATGTATATTATGTTTCATATTTTTGTGGATCAAAAGTGTTCGAAAATGTTTGAAAGTGTTTCAATACGAAAAAAACATAACTTTTTAGTCTCGGAGAAAATCAAATGGGCAATTGTATAACTGCAAATCATTTGTAGATTGTTTTTAATTGTTTGAGATTGAGATAGTTTTGTGGAAACTTATAACTCACTTATAGGTAGAAAATAATTTTACTTTCAACATTCATGAAAAAATCATTGTACCAGAAATTTTTAATATCTGTATTGTTTATTTTTTAATGTGCTGTGCCGTATAATGAGTTTTATTTTGAAATAGTGATTTGTAAGAATTATTTGATTATTGCTTTAGAAAAAAAGGGGGAAGAAGGGGAGAACTGAAGACTTTTCATGATAATAATAAATAAAAATTAATTAAATCAATTAAAATTGTATTGTTATTTGATTACTGCTTTTAAATCTTATTTTCGTAAAATAATGTATTAGATCTGAACTGCATAAAATATCAAGTGACATTTAACAAAATAAATAAATAATAATAAGTTTCAGTCAATGCTGAAGTGTTTATTACCTTTCAAAGAAAATATTTTATATATTAACTAAAATTTATTTGCATTATAACCTATTTTCTATTCATTATACATTTTTAAACAAAGTTTTATGTAATTTAAATTCCAAACAATAAGTCAAATTAATTCACACTAAAGGATATTTAACAGATTTTCATGTTGGAAGTTGTTGTAAACTGGTGGTTATACTTATAAACTAAACATTTTATTTCATAAAATGCATTGTTTTTTAATTATTTATTATGGAAAATTAATTTTTATCAGTTTCTACATCAATTATTATTATAACACGAAATCACTTTTCGTTTTTGTTATTGTTATTGCTTCAGTTAATACATGTGTGTTTTTAATGTGTTCTTGTAAGTAGATTTTAGTAATGAATATAATATCCAAATCTTCTAAAATGTATTTATTTCATATTCATAAAATAAGAAATGACTTAATTTTTTGTAATACAAACTGTTTATTTAAAAATCAAGCTTAAATGTCTATTTTATTGCATTAATCAGTTACTAAATCTTTTTTTTTTCTTTCAGTTTCTATCAAGTCAGGAGTACATTAAAGGCATCACCAAAGCTTCCTGTGAAAATAGAAGTTAATTTACCTAAAAATTCATGTGTGTATTTTTATATTTTCAGTAAAATTTTCAAAAAGAGATGTAATAAAATTAATATTAAATATTACATTTTAATGTGGTTTAAAAATTCAAGTGGAGCACTTGAAATAACTATCCTAAAATTGTTTTTATTTTTAAATATTTCTGAAAGACAGGATTACTACCATCATGATTAACTTATATGTGTAGTAGTTATCAAAAATTAGAAGTGACATAAATTTCATTATTATTTCAGTAGAAGTACATTACATATATATTTATATTAATTGTAATATGTATTAAAAAGTTCATCAAATAAGTTTCTTTTTTTCAGTTTCTTTGACAATAAGTTTCTTTTGACAATAACTACAAGCCCTTAAAATATTGTAGCTATTATAAGTTTTTCCTTAAAATTTAGCAGAATATTAGATTTATATACTAAAGGTTTTGAAATTATATATCTTATTTCATTTTTTAATATTTTTGATCCAGATATTTAGGTTATTATTTGTAGGTTTTTGTTCTTAAAATATTAGGTGACAACTGTGGTGATATAATGACTAGTACTGTTATGCCTTTTACTGTATGAATTTTAAGCTATGACTACAAACTATCAAATCTACTTTAGAAGAAAAAATTATTATATTGTAAACAATAAAGGGACATTAGTCCATTTCTAGTCCTAATGCACAACCTAACATAAATTGATAGAGTTGATTTATGTTCTACAATATTCCTTGCCAAACTCTATTTGTTAAATTAGATTGATGAAATTGTGGAGCAGTCAGATGTGTCTGTTCATCAGATGTAAAATGTATCTTATTGAGGAGAGATCAAGCTGGTCAGGGAAATTGTTTGACAAGCACAAAGATAATCAGTTTAAATGATTGTTGTGTGGTTTGGCATTACTCTGTTGAAATGCCAACATGGAGTGTCATGGAATTAAGGATAATGTACTATGGTGTAAAAGGCCTTTGATGCTGTGAATGACAAACAAAGAAGAGGTTCAGCTAATGGAATGGCACCCTGGACAATACCCCTCACTTAATTGTTAAGAGGAGCAGTTTGATTTATCTATAATTATAATTTCTCCTTTTTACACACCATCTGAATGCTCAATTGCAATGCTCTGAGGCTCCAGCTATTCATTCATTGGATGCCAAAATGTAAATGATTACATGTTGATCAAAGCTACTTACACTTGTAATTTCAATACAATCAAGTCATTTCTTGGTGGACATTTTTCTTCAAGTGTATGTTAAAAGATTACTTGTATTATTTCCTTTATCAGTATTCATAAAAGTATAAATCGCTGTTGCATTAAACATAAGTTCCTGTAAGAGAACTTATATAAGCTTTATCTGAAAATTTATGTAATTATTAAATATTTTTAAAGTTTATTCTTAGAAGTATTAACATAAATAAAAAAATAGTTTGAAAAAAATTAATAATTTATTTTTTTATTGTACATTTATAAGCAAACAAATTTTAAACATGCCCGAATATTTTGAAAGTAGTTCAATTAATATTTTTTTTTTGTTATTTATTTACTTTAATACTCTATTGACAAAGTGTCTTTGTAATTCATTTAACTGTTGCAGTTTGCCCAGATCATCTTAGCAGCATGTATAACATGCAAAATCCTTTAATGTGCTGCTTAATGTTATGCATTATATATTTATTTACAAGCATTTAAAAAAAAAAATGATATGATAATAAATATTTTTTACATCTAATATATAAAGAGCCAAAAATTTGTAATCACATTACAAAATGAAAATTATCTTATATCACATACTGCTGCAAAATGAATTTATCTATGTATAGCTAGTTCCAAATGTTGGCACACCATTCACTATTATTTCTTATTTTCCCACTTTTGGAAGTCTCTTACTTGCTGGGTTTTTAAAAATCATATTGTATTTTTAATTAATTTTTTTTTGCTATAATGGAAAATTATGCGTTAGCCCTTTTCACATGTTCTAGTATAAGCAAAATATCTTTATTTTTTCTAAACTAATTTAGTTACTTTGTTGAATTTATATCATTTTACATTTCAGTTTCTGCTTGGATAATCTTGTTTACTTTACATGTTCTTAATTCACTAAAATCACCAAAATAAACATGGCAATGAATACAACAGAAAAATGCTAGCATTTTTGAGATAAAGATTCATGTATTTTTTTAAAGTTTTTATAATATATTCTAGAAAAATTCTGAATAAAACAGATTGGGTTAAAATATGTTTTTATAAAGTTTTATGTTTCTTGAAATATTTGAAAAATGTTTGACAGATTTTGTAAGTAAAGTTTTGATTTAAATATTCTAGATAGAACACCATCCATTAACTAACTGTAAGTTATTATTGGAAAATGTCATATTCATGTAGAACAATTTAAAATTATTTCAAGCATCAAAAATATTTAAATTAATTTTGTGTAGATTATGGCATTTTATGGTTCTTAAAATAAACTTGTCTCATTTATTTTTATTTTTGTTTTATTAGCATGTACCCTTGTATTTCCTGCCTGCATTGTAAATGGTACTGCTGTTAGTAAAACATTTCAAATTCTTTATAAAAATGAAGAAGTCATTTTGGATGACATAATTATTTTTAAAGTGCATACCCTTATTGAAGGTCACAGGGTAAGACTTTTGTCAATATGTTACCTAAGATTAGTTTATTTATACTAACTTTATAAAGTTCTCAATGAAATTCTTGTAAAAAGTCATTCTATTTAAAATATTTGATGGTTTAATTTACATAAATAAAACCATAAAATATTTTAAATAGAATGATTTTTATTATTGCACATGTTTATAAATATATTACTTTTTTTTAATTCACTGCAAAATTGGCAGTAATGAACATGAATTTTATCCTTTGATTAAAATTCCAATACCTATGACAAAAATTATCTTGTAGTTTCTATAATCAGTTTTTAATATTTGTGATGATTTTATTATAATTTAATTTTTGCATTTTAAATCTACTCCTCTAAAATTTATGGGCTTATTTAAATGTGAGTACATGCACATCTATATGTTTAGGAAAACATATATACATGTGTATGTCTGAATATGAATGTCTACTTAAGTAGTCATGTATGGTCAAGATTTAAGTTTATACAAGAGGATATACATATTTTAATGAGAACCATTATGTAGGTATCTCCAGAGACAATTTTATAGTTACTATGTCAACATGAGCACAATTATACATATTTTTTTTTTTTATAGAACTGCACAGACATACATCTACATACTTTTGTTCGTATCCTACATGTATGAAAACGAACACACATATAAGGATAAATGTCATTATGCATGTAAATTTGATGTATATAATATATATATATGTCGATATGTATGTAAATTTTATATGAAGATATTTGTGAATTTATATGCATATGTATATATATATGGATGCATGTAGGAATGTCTCTGAGTGTCTGCATGTTTACAAGTATATACACATTTGTTTGATGTTTATGATATGCATATAAGTTAGAATACATGCTTTCAGGTATGCACGTATGTATATTTGCATACATGTTTACGCATATCTGCAGAAATTACAAACATATATATATATATATATTATATAAATAGACATGCACTTATAAACTTTCACTTACACATACATAAATACTCATATGAAAGCAAATATACATGCCAATGTTCAGGAATAATTTTATTTATATATAACAGTTGCAGTTGTTATGATTACAAGTGTTCATATATTTGTATAGAAATTAATGTATATATACACAGTGTATGTTGACATACACTGCATATATATGCATGCATATGTAGTAAATATACACTTGTAGTTGAGTGTTTACAGATTGTTTATTGAAATAGACACAGATTAATATTAATTTAATCTCTAATAATAGATCTAAAACAGTTGATATGATTCAAAATAAAGCTCTTAGATTTATAATTGGTGGAGCAGTTTCTATCCCAATCACGCTATGGAAATTCAAGTTAACATCTAGCCTTTAAAATCAAGAAAGCAGGAACAGCTATGAAAGCTCCATGAAAAATGCAAAAGACTTGCCTGACTTCATTGGCAGATGTATACAAGATTGAAAACTCGCATGACGTTTCTAGCAAGGGCTGAGGAGCTAATTAATGATTACAATCTGATTCCCAATTCTTGCTATTCTGATAGTAATGGACATCTCCTCTTGATCATAAAACTGACCTCCTGATCATTGATTTAACCTTATGTATACAAACATTTATCTAAATACGAGCCATTCTAAGTTTTACATACAACACAAGCATTCTAACACAAACATACATCTTTTCCCTTACATGACTATTCACATAGTCTTACATAATCAGATGTACACACTCTTATATTTTCATAAACATACAAGTGTACATATACTTGGATATAAACAAAACTCTAATTTTTCAGAAGGGTATATATGAAACACATAATGACTTTAATTTGAATAAAGGCTGATTTTGAGTTGCAAGCATGTAAAGCAATTGATTATATTATCAGACTATATTACAATCATAGAATTTTCTAATTAAATAATTTAATTTTAGCTCGTGGGGTTTATAATATTGCTTTAAATAGATGCATTGATTTAAAAGAAAAAATGTTATTAAATTGTAGTATACATAAATATGATCAAATTAATAGTGAAAATATTAGAGTAAAACAATATCCATTTATTAATTGCAGGAAACACTTAAGATAACAAAATTTTTGTTCTGTTCAGAATGATTTTTTTTTAAATTTCAAATTAGAATTGCTTTTTAACTTGCAGTTTTAAAATATAATCTGTGAATTTACTATCATACAAGTTTATTTGTAGAATGAAGCATTAAATTTAGCTTATATATTAGTAACTTGTGCTAGTATACTGGGTAACCTATAAATATTGGTAAAAACTTTAAGATGTAGGATACATCAAAATGATGGAGAATTGCGTAGCAGACATGAACCGAAACGTCGTGGGAAAGTGATATCAAAGGTATAAGAAATGAAGCGACACAAGATAGAGATTATCAAAATACTTATTCTCATAATTATTACATATGGTGTAGTAGATGATACCATACGAAAATGTTACCAACGATGTACAAAGTTTCCATCATTGCAAGCGATGCATGAGTTATACCCGACGGACCATGGATCGGCGAAACCTGTCAAACACACCTGCATTATCTTGAATATTCCCAGCAACGGAAATGATTCATGCAACCACATCCATTGCGGACTCTACAGGTGTTGCATACACAATAGCTTTAAGTGTTCTCCAAAGAAAGAAATTCACACTGCTTAAATTATTAGAACGTGACGGCCAGGCAACCGGTCCACTACGGCCCAATCCATCATTAACCAAACGACTCATGCTAATGTCTCGGAACACATCTTTCGTGATGGGGAAGTGCTCCATCATGTTGTGTAATATATTTTTTGTGGTACAGGGGTTAAAGTAAGCTTATTATAACCTGTTCCAAAAGATGAGATTATTTGCTGATGTCTGATGTGATGGCAACAGTTAAGACCCGGCTAAGTAGTCGATTCACTGAGAAGCGTTGTTGAACAAACAGCGTGCGGTTTCATTCCATGGGGGTACTTGTGAGCGCACAAATGTGCATTTTATTTGTTGAACATACCATTTCACATGAAGTGCTCCTCATTTGTAAACAAAAAATATAAGAGGGGAAATGAACATCTTGGGCACATTGATACAGATACCCGCTGTGAAAACTCATACGTGCGAGATGATCTGTGAAGTTTAGCGACTGTACTGTTTGGAGGTGATATGGGTATAAGGTTTTGGAATTGCAAAACACGGTGTACATTATTCAAGATCCAGCGACGTCACGAAGATTAATACTCGAATTCCTCCCTATGGCTTTGTGTACCATAAAGGGTGTACAATACATTTGTGGTTGCCCTCATCATGCCTACTACATTTTAAGGATCCATTTTCAAACAAATTGAGATTCACATTCGAAAACAAGTGGGTGCTTTTGGTACGTTTCTCTGTGGGAACCTATCTCTATACAGTTTGGAGCTACTTGTGCATTGCATTCAGCCAATCCGTACACGAAGTGAATGTCTGCCAACTTCCAATTAGTAAACAGTTGCAAGTTCTCAAGGCAACTACTACTTGAATGACTGCAAAAAAACAGATACTTCTCCATCATTCCTAGTGAACAGCATCACTTAGCAGTGTATTATGATGCTTTTGGTCCATGACTGCTATGCAATTCTTAATCCTTTTGATGTATCATAACTCCCCTTAAAGTTTGTACCAACATTTATAAGACACTTGCTGCAATATATATAAGTCGTTTCTTTAAAATCTTTTATTTTTAATAATTCTTGACTGATAGGGAATTCACTAAGTATGCTTTATTTCTTGCTTACATTGTATTGCATAATTTACTTTTAGGTATTTCTTTTTTATATTTATTGTAGACCTTTTTGTTTGAGATAATTAAATATTGTATTTGTTGGAAAAGGACATTATTTGCCCTAGATATAATTTTCCTTTTATAGATTTACAATTATAGATGTGATTTTATTTCTTAACCCTATTTATGAATTTTTTTTTTTTAAATTTCTGCATCTTTCAAATTTATTACATGTTTTTCCGAAAATTTTTTATACAAGTTTCAGTGGAAAAAAAAAATATCACGCTAATGTAAAAAATTATATTTAAATTGATGAGATTTTTACCCTCTACTGTGTATGCTAGCTTATAGTTTAAATATTACTTTGTGGTGTATTTGTACAATGAAGAATATAAATAGACTAAATGAAGTCAGTTATGCATTTGTTTAATGAATGAGTTTCAATCGGGATCTGTTTAACTGCTTCCTGTTTTGTAAATTATTTTATTCTTATAAATTTAGCGAGTTATCCATATTTACATTTTTCGTGAAGGATATTTATAAAAATTTGTGATAATTGATATAGGTCTTTGTCTTTATTAACTTTCAAAATTTTAGAAAGAATTAAAAGTCAAAAAGTGTAACAAAAACTTTCATAATAGATGATTATTTGAAATTGGCAGGAATGCAAAATATTTCCAGAAAATTAAATCACATATTTAGAAGCTATAAACAATTTAATATTAAAAAATTAACACTTTATTCAACAAAATATTTTTATTTAATGTAGTTCATTCATGTTTCTCTCTCCATTGAATAGCTAAAATGTTAAATTAAAAAGTTGGAGCTTGTACAAATTATGGTCCTGTAAAAGAAAATTAAGCCTAAGCATTTTCACAAAAAAAAAAAAAAACCAACCATTTATAATAACAATCAATTAATATTTAATGGAACAAATTAAATAATCTGTACGTTGAAATTTTACAACTTATCCTTTGAAAGTTTTCAAAAAATAGTGTGCTGTTTGCCATCATTGTTCATTAAAGCCTAAGTATTATCATCATTCACTAAAGTGTAGAATAAAAACTACAAAGTTTGAGATGCAAAGAGGCAGGGGTCTGTTCCCCTAGCTATGTAAAAAATATCTGTGTTTTTAAAAATATTTTTCAAGTCTATTATTTTATATTTCTTGTTAAAAGATAGATTTTATTTATATATATAAATAGAAAAAAAAAATTTGGAGGATTTTTATTTAAAAAAAATTTATGATTATAATATTAGTAATATTTTTTTATAGGTGAGAGAATCACTTTTAAAGGCAGATTTCCAAATAATTGTTGAATTGTGGTTTACGGACCAATCATTTGGGTAAGTTAATTTATCATCTTTTAATTTTATTAAAAAATTCATTATCTAAGTGGTTTTAACTATTCTATTTTATTAGTTTAGTATATGAGTTATATGAATTTGAAATGATTAATTTGTAGACTTGACCAACATAATTCCATCCATTGCGTCAGTACAAGAACTTTACTTCTGCATTTTGACCCAGCGAGAGGATTGCATCACCATGTACCACTATTGTTTGATTACTTCCATTTATGTGCTGTGACTATTACCATCCATGCATCTATTATAGCTATTTGTCAACCATACCTTAGGTAATTGATACAAGCAACTTCTTCTTAACTAAGAGCATGTAACTTACTAATGTTGAATTGAATTGGTATTATAATATTTTAGAAAATAAATTTTTTTTATTTTTATGAATTCTTAGTATTAAAATTAAGTGAGAGCATGGGATTTATAAAATGCAATTCATCAAATTATTATTTAACTTGCAATTCAAATTATTATTACTAATTAAACCATCCTTATCATTTTATTCATTTAATTTAGTTATCAAAATTTTATCAACCTTTCAGATTATGTTTTACTTTATTGAAAGATAACTACTTTAATTTATTTTAGAATTAATTTTAACTAATTTATATTATTAAAATGCAATGTTAGCTAAAATTATGAAGTATCTTTAAAAAAATACTTCTCAAGACGATTTAAAAATAAATAAAATGTTACAATCGTTTGCAGAAAATATGCACATGATTAGTTTTCTGCAGACAATTTTAAAACTAATTTTGATATTTTTATGATTTGAAAGCAAAACTCAAATATAATATATTAATTGTGTGGATTTTTTTCTTAGTTTATATTACAGAACTAATTTTGTAACTAAAATTATTTGGTGATTGATTCTTTATCATGTTTTATATTATATTATATCAGAAATTAGAACTTTGTTGTAAAAATTTTGAAATTTCGATAAATTAGTTATTAATTAAAACTTTTAATTTTTGTTTTGTCATGTATAAGAATAAATTTCAGTTTAAGATTGCCTTATGATTAAAAAATGTTGGGTTTATTTGGAACTGCTTTAGAAACATAAACTTAATTAGAATTAGTAAACAAGTTGAGAATTGCCATTTTATGAAATGTAAGAAAACTTTACCTTACCTGGTTGTCGAGTTAATTAAGAAAATTAAACTGTTAATGAATATAAGAATAATAAGAAGGAAACTTACAATAGCTGTTCTGAAAGACTAGAAATTCAAAGACTGCGTTTCCATTGAAAAACATTTAAATTTAAAATAAACTCTGGCTTGTAATCTCTTTACAACAGAAAATTGAACAGAAAACTTCTCAGATAACTATTCTCTAATTAATAAAATTTTTAGATAATCTTTACCCTGTTTTTATTTCTCCAGATGATGGTTTAAAAATGTCTTAAAAATCTCTGAAACATAATGTATTAAATGTGATGAAGAACAGGGGAAATGTATAGCTAAGAATCTGCTATTTCTACAGTAATACAAAGAAAAAGCATGATTTAATGCTGTTTGATAGGCTGATAGCTGAAGAAAAATCTTTTTGTGAAGAAGTGAGTAGTGAGATGCACCTCAACCTATTAGTTGTATCATTGAGATTAAGTGTAATATAATTTTTTTTTGTTCCTACACGAATGGCCTTAAGTTGCATTATGATTATGCAGTGTGTCATATTTTATAACTAAAACGAAGGAGGATTCATTATTACAACATTGACAATTTAGATTGCCTACCACAGTTTCAGACTTTTACCAAAATGGGTATTTAAGTAATCTTAAAACTGAAGCTACTTCAATATCAGTAACATTTAAACATTTTCCAAGAACATTCTTTAAAAGAGTATAGATTGATATAAAAGCAACATAGTATGACAAATTAGCATTTCAGATGATTAAAATAATTGGTGCCATCATAAATCCCAAGAAAAATTATATCAAATTTTGAAACTGTTTGAAAATATAAGATTCAAGGGGTGCATCTGAGATATAAATCCCTTATGTAAAGATAAATTAACATGTATGTGTTATTTATTTTTAATTTTAAGATTAGAATATATTCAGAGTTAACTACCTTAGCAGTGAAGATAAACACCTGTCATATGCCAATACTAAAAATATATATGATGACACAAAAAAATTTATAATAAAACTTGATTCTTATAATTAGCTTAGTGACTTCCCTTTATAAGTGTGAATTTGAAATTTATTTTATAATATTTTTATTGTTTATAATTTATAATAATGTAAACTAATTAATTTATAATGAAATCAAAATAGATATCATATGTTTGTTTTTATCTCACACAATTACTTCACCTGTCCATTCAGGAAAGGTATGGTAATATCTTTTCAACAGCCAAGGTAAGTTATCATTAAAATGTAAATGAAAACTTTTTGTTGCACATTTGAGTTTTAGTGAGATTAATGATAATTTTTAGATATAAAAATTAACATCTTTTAAAAGTTTTATATTAGTATGTGAGAATTCATTTCAAAATTTATTAGATATTTTTAAGTTCAAGATGTCTTCTCGAATTCCTTCAATTTCACTTATATTTTTCGTTAAAAAGTCCTTCAAAATTAAGTTTATAACAATATTTCTTTTTCAATAAATACATGAATTTAATTTTTATGGGGACAGGTGATGTTGTATACATTTTCTAACTAACTAGAGTTTTTCCTTTGCTTTTCAATTCATGTTTCATGAACAATCCTCCAGAGAAAAAGAAATCAACTTTTGAGTTTATATTATTAATATATTCTATGTATAATACTGACTTGCTAAAATGTATAAAAGTTATTGTTTGAGGATTTTTTTTTCTGTTTTTTGTATATTGTATAATTCAATACAATATTGTATAATTCAGTAAAAAAAAAAAATTTTAATTTTCTTCTTAAATAATTTTCTGAAATGTTTTCATTTAATATTTTCTGAATGCTAAAAATAGCACGCATGCATGCTGAATTTGGGGCAATTTGAAGATGTTATCACTCCACCATATTTAGAATGTTATTTTTCCTTCACTTTTTACATCATATCATAATTGTAAGTTTATTCGTCACAGTTCCCTTGTAGTTTCATTTTACTTCAAAAGTTTTTCTAAGTTTAATGTCATTTTTTTTTTTATTAACTTCATTATTGTTACTGAAATTACATATGATACAAATTAAATTCTAATCTAAATTAAATATTTCAATTGTTGTTACAAATTACAAATGCTTTCACTACTTCACTAGTTTGTTCACTGAATTTACTATTATTTATTTTGACTAAAACTTTTTAACTCAATTATCGGTTTCTGCGGGGGATGGTGGTTGAAGCTCACCGAGTGAGGTTGGCGCTTGGAAGAACTTGGATGAGCACTATCCTTTTCTTTCATTACGATTTGGATTTTGTTAGGTTTCCCTGAGTGCCGAGAGTACACAGTTCATATCTGTGTTTCAAGTGGGCGTTGCTCACTTGCTGGTTTGTCTATCTGTTTTTGTTAAATCTTCAATTGATTTCTCTTTTCAGTCTTTCTCAAGGTGTAAGGTAAGATTACCTTTTCTTTTTTTTTGTTTTTCTCTTCTTTCCGATTGTTTAATTTTAATTGTAAACCTGAGCCATTCGGCAATTTTTGTGTCAGATGTGGATAATTCTAAATTCAGTTTGAATGACGGTCAAAGCAGTACTATTATAATTTCCAGTAATAATAATTACTTCAAAAGCTCAAAATCAATTAATGAACTGGTGTTGCGGTTGGGACAGGAAAGTTTTTTGAGGAAATTCAAATTGTATGCCAACACAGTGATGCAAAACATAAAATTCCGCTTTCAAATCGATTTCTTATTCAGGCAGATATAACACGTAAACAGGCATGATAATATAACTAACATGAAATTTTCGAGACAGGGAAAACTTATTTTTCCACTGCCGATCCGACGTGCGCTGCACATATTTTAAATCTGGAAACACCCATTTCTATGGGAGTAACCTTGCAAAAATATAGCAGACAGGTTTCTCATCTTTGATATACCTACTAACCTACAATTGTCAGAATTAGCAAATGAAATGCATAAAAATGACATGGAAGTGGTTGAGTTACGACGTTTTATTAAGCTGAACTCTACACAAGAATTTTCCCCAGTACTCGTTACGATCCTGGGGACTTTTTTGCCTAATGCGATAAAGATCTGGTTCACCAATCAAAAAATTCGCCAATTTGTTGATAGAGTCCGACAGTGTTTGCATTGTTATGAATTTACACATGCAACACGTGTCTGTGAGAAGAAAATTTGCCCTCTGTGTGGTGTAAACCATGAAGGACTGTGCCAAGGTCCGGAAAATGCATTCATTGTAATGGACCTCATTCAGCAACTTCAAAAATCTGCCCACGTCATACACTTGAACAAAAAATTCTCACGTTCAAATGTAGAAACCATCTAAATATTGGCGAGGCCAGACGTTTATATGCTAAATCATCGAAAACTAATTACTCAGACGCTGCTAAAATCAACACGACGGCTCCAAACATCGAAGAGATCGTAAACCAAAGAGTCGAGTATTGTTCAAAGCATTACGATTAAAATGGAACTACAGAAATCTTCCAAAAAACAATGGAAAATCTTGTGCAATATCTGGTTACAGTATTCCACCAAACTGATCTCAAAAATCCCCCAACCGAAAAGGCCAAATGATCAACATTGTTCCACCCACTAATAATCCCATGCAATGGGACGCGGGTGGAAGCAATGTTTCAAATTAAGACTGTTTTTGCGGTGTTTTTGTTCCGGGTGTTCCTGATCGTTTTAGTGTATTTATTAATATTCCTCTTGTTTTTGCCCCAAGTTATGGGGTTTTCTTTTTAGTTTCTTAGGAAATAATACCTTTCTGTTTTATTTTCGTTGATGCCATTCCTTCAGTGGAATTGTCGCAGTCTTAAAAATAAGAAAATCTGGCTCAACCAACCCCCTTTCACAACGTCAGAATTTTGGGTTTTTCAGGAAACATTCCTGAAAGCAGATGATCGTCTTTCATTTCATAACAAATTCTTTTTCGAACCCACCGTAACAACAGATCAAGAAGTGTTCTACTAATAGGTATAACAACAAACATGTCTGGTCGTGTCATTTTCGAAAATTCTCAAGATCCAAACCTTGAGATGCTTGCAGTAGAAATTCAGTCACACAACTTTACATTTACCATTGTTAATATTTATGCACTACATGGGTTTGATATCGAACAGGTTCAAAATTTTTCAGTAATCTGAAAACGCCAACTTTTATTTTTGGTGATTTCAACCTACACCACCCCTTTTAGGGCGGAAAACATATACACCAAAAAGCGAAGAATTTTTGATTGTTTGAATCAGTCGAATTTTTCTATCCTGAATACTTCAACGCCCACTCACATCGCCCATAATTTCACTTCTTCCGTTATAGATTTCAGTCTTTGTTCGGCAGATCTCTTAAACGAAGTGTATTGCTATGTTTCTGAATGGACCTTTGAAAGTGATCATCTACCAATAGTTTTTCATGGTCCAAACTAACAAATGCAACAAAATATCTTAAAACTATATACTGGAATCCAATTATCAGAGATTCGAACAAATTTCTTCAATCGATTGCTGACCCTACCTTTGAAATAGTCACTGAAAAATTTCGCACACTATAAATATTAATACCAAAAACAAAATTTTGACTAATAACGAATACCCTCCATGGTGGAATATTGCATGTAATAACTTCTGTCAACTGAAAAAAATAATGTAGAAAAGGCCGGGAATAGTGTTTCGGCCCCTGATTGATTCGCTACAAAAAATACCAAAGTAAATTGAAATATATTAAAAGGGCAAAAGAAAATACTGGGAAAATATAAGCAATATTCCGAGAAACCTTAAATTATTTTTCCGCATCCTGAATAAACTAACTAGTCACAATGATCATGATGCAAAAAATAGCAAAATACTTTTTCACAATAATAGATATATTAGTAATCCAAAACAGCACAGCAATCTATTTGCAAATTATTTTCCAGCACAAAACTTCCGTTCTGAACCTATTCCGTTGAATTACAGTATAGACAATAAGTTTTTAAATAAAAATATTGAACTTTGGGAACTGCGAAAAGCCATCCAGAAAATGAGAAATACTACGTCCGGCGCAGATAACATTCCAGCTGCATGGTTAAAAAAACTGGATGAATCGTCCCTTCTTGTTATCTTGCACCTTTTCAACCAACAATTGAGTTTTCTCCAATTCCGAAGAGTTGGAAACACGCTATCATTATTCCAATCCCTAAGCCCAACAAAGATAAAACAAACATCGTCGTATAGGCCGATTGCTTTGACCTCTGTTTTTGTAAAGTATTTGAACGCATTATTACCAATCGCATTGTTCATTTTCTGACTTTACCAAACGACTTCATACCAATCAGTATGGTTTTGTACCTTTTAGAAACAATCATACCGCGATTTATACTATCTATAAATCAATTTTAACAGCACATAATGGAAAAAAATATATATTTCATCGGTATCAGTCTCGGCATAAAAGTGCTTATGACTCCTTGCCTATAGACGAATTAATTTATAAATGTCTTCAAATTGGAATCTCGGGAAACATCGCTAAATGGATTCATGGTTTTCTTCAGGAAAGGACATTTCAGGTTCGATGGAGGAAAACTGTTTCTGACCCCAAACCTTTTTTAAAAGCCTTCCACAAGGTACTTTCACCAATTCTTTTTGTAGTTTTTTTAAATGGCATTTTTGAGATTTTGAGGTAAATGCTGATTGCTCTATTTCCGTTGACGATATTTTTAATTTCTGCTCACAACAATCGTTATCCTATATTCAAACCCAGCTTCAAAATACTCTTGAGAATTTATACAAATGGTGTTCTTACTGGAAACTCACAATTAGTGCCGAAAAAAGTGCAATAGTTGATTTATCAAAAAAAAGATCAATTTCATTGCCGCGGATAACATATGCCGGAATTCCCCTCATCTGGAGTGATACTCTTAAGTATCTCGGAATTCCTTTTTCAAAAATCAACCAAAATAAAATTATTTTAAGAAATTTACGTATAAAAGCCCTTAAAAAATTAATGGTCTAAAATTTCTGGCATCAAAGAAAAAATGGTATAAGGACAAAACATCTTATCACAATTGCAAACAGTAGTATACTCAGCACATTTTATTACAGTGCCTTAATAATTAAAAATTTCCCGGTTACAAAATTAAACGCACGTAACACAATCCAAACAAAAGTCCTGAGAATTATTCTGGGATTACCAATTTGGACTCCGAATATTATTTTGTTAAAAATGTGTGGACAAGAAATTCTTTCAGATAAAATTAAACGTTTGACGTTGCAGTTTTAATCAAACAATATGCTAACCACTCTTTCTCCCATTTGATGGTAAATAATGAATTGCAGTTACTTGACAAAGATGAAAACACTCTACAAAATTATAATTGCTCACAAAATTATTATTTCTCTAATCTCTTAAACGTTTTGATATTTATTAGCTGCATTCTCTTGGCACTCAGGGGATAATATAAATCCCTGTTTTTGTTCGCGCCAATTTCCTTACTGAGCGGAAAATAGATCTCGCATCCTTTTTAGTGACGTATAAAAAGGAAAACGAACTGTTCCCATATATAGTGATTAGGGCAGGGATGGGCAAAATTTTTCGGTCGCGGGCCAAAAATCAAAGAAAAAAAATTTGGCGGGCCAAGATAAATTTTTCTAAAATTTGAAAGATATTTTTATAATATTAATAAACATTTATTACTTCCATAATATTTAAAATATTATTAACCAATAATATATATACTTTATTTTTGAAATATTTTACGAATAACCCAAACAAGTAATAGCTACGCTATAATTTTAATAATTTCACCACTATTCACAATGATGCTATACGTCCCCAATCGTTCCATACGCAATAAATATTATTAGAACTCGCGCCAAAAGAAAAGCCGTTGGCTAGAGCTTAAAATGCGCAGTCTGCCACACGTGAGGTCTAATTCACCTATACTGGATTCCCATATGTCTGCTCTCCAAGAAAGAGAAAACGCTTGTTGGCGCCAATCTACAGCTATAACTAACAAAGAACTTCCACTTTTAACACTTTACCATTTGAAAGCTGACTGTGCTTGCTATTTACGTTGATTTATGTTTTGTAAAAAAAAAAAAAATTGAGAAAGAAAATAGATCACCAGTCCTTTGGAAAAAAAAAAAAAAATGAGAAAAAAAAATATTAAATCAATTTAGAAAAGGACATGGAACATAATATATAAATATATATTTCTTTTAATTCTTAAAAAAATCATTGTAATTATTAAGATGTGAAACATTAATTTAATGCTTAAGACACCTATCTGTATTCTACAAAAATTAAACAATTGACATTTTTTTTTTTTTTTTTTTTTTTTTTTACTTAAAGTAATCAGCAAATAAATGACCTGTTTGCTGTTGTTGCTAGACTAGGGAAACTTTACTGAATTCTAAGATTTTAAAATATTAATCAGTTGTTTCCTAATTCTAACAATATTTCATGTATATAAATTGATTCTGAAAATTATTAAAAATTTTCACTTTTATTTATGAAAATTGATTTTAATTTATTCGAATTTAAACTTCTTTGCAAAATGTGTATATCTGGTGATTATGATTTTTTGTTTTATACAGTTATGTATTGACACTGTAAAAGCTACAATGTACTAATTGTACGATAGATTGAAATATTAGTAGATTTTGCCTATTAATATTAATGTTAAATTGCAATATATTTCTTGTTTCATTTTTTGCCTTACTTTCTAATTTAAACATATATTTTTTAATTTACTGGAAAAAATGCTGTTTAAAAATTAAAATTATTTTATTTTATAACTTTTTTTTTTAGCTTGATATACATCTATATACATGTGTCACCTTTTAACATTTTTTTTTTTTTTTTTTTTTTTTTTGAGCAAATGATCATTATATTTGTCTGTATATTTTACTTTCAGTATACAAAAGCCTTCAAATAAAATGTTTCTCACTACAAGTCCACGTCTTTCAAACAAAAAGTCTCATTCCAGTATGGAAACAGTATTTTTGGACTTCAGGTAAGAAGTGCCTTTTATAATTATGCATAAAAGGACATGAAAATATAAGATCTTTTTGTTTCATTGATTTTGCTTCTCTGCGTATTATATTTTTTAACATTTTTCAACATTAAAGCTGATTAAATTATTACATTTTTAATTAAGGATTTACAGCTTATTTATTTTAGTGTTTAATTGTAAAAAAATGAAACTAAAGTAAAATAATATGTACTGCATCAGCTTGGGAAATGTTTAGGCTATTTTTGAGAAGGCAAACAATCACTTTCATGTTCACTGCATCGCTTTTTAAAATATTACTAATCTTTTTTTTTTTTTTTTTTTTTTTTTTTTTTTTTTCGTGTGACACCCAAAATCTTGATAGTTAATTTTGCATTTGAAATATAAAAGAACATTGTTTACATGTATATTGATTTTTACTGTGAAGCTATTTCAAAATATGAGTTATAAATAAGAATTCCAGGAATTGTGATTTTTAATGTTAAAGCAATAAAAATAATAATAGGGTTCCAGACAAATAAACCTTAATTAAGATGCTATTCTATAACTTGTATTAAAATGTTACATTTGTTACTGTTGTTGTCACTCATACTTTTTAACTTAATTATATTTTTAAGTGCATCATTAAGCTATTTTCATGCAAGTTGATCTTATTATCTTTTACATTCCTTTACTAAATTTGGTGCAGCATGGCCAAATCTGGCCCTTATGCCACTAAACTCCACCAACCAACTAACCTACCTTTACTGATTACTAATTCTTATAGAATAAGTGTAAAGGTTTAGAATTTGTTTCTAGATTTCAGAGCTCATATAAAGAGAATAGCTATTAAGACTTGGGCTTAAATTCTATGATTTGGCCTCTTTAAGAATTATACTTTGTAGAATTTATTAAACTTAAGACATTATTTATTACTTGGGAAATTAAATATTGGCACTAAGAAATTTTCGTTGAATCACAGAGCAAATCTGAAATAATTGTATTGAAAATACGAGTACATAATCTCTTTTTAATTAAAACATTACTTTTACATTCTATTGTTAAAAAAATTTACTTTAAAAAAGTATTTTCTTTATTAAGGGAGGGACTTATAAAAAGATAACAAATGTTGTTCAACTTTAAAAGGTTTGCCTCTTTTTCACATGGAGTGCCCATTATAATTTAAAGGAAGGGTTCCAATTGTATTCTGTGATATTATGCCTAATTTTTCAAAATTATTCCTTAACATTAGTTATCACTAAAAAAAGTAGTCCTCACAATTCAGTTATAATAAACAAATGTGAATCTGTATGGTTATATGTTTATACAAGTGAATTTTTCATTAAAATAATAAATAACAAATGAAAGAATTAAAAATTACACAAAAATGGCATATAATCTTGAATCGATATCAGCATTATCGGCATCATACCTTTAAATTATTTATTGTAGCAGTAATATAAAAACATGGAAAAAAATTTGTCATTCAAACAAATTCATCGTAGTGGTTGAACTTACTTACCTTTTTAGCCTGCAAGTGAGTTCCTTGATTTCTTTGTATTAGGTGGTGCATAATTATCAGGCGTTTGTTTGACGTGCTATATTTTAATAAAAATTTACAATATTTTATAAAATTACGAATGAAAATATCCTTCTAGTTTTAGATTATAAAAATGCATACTCAAATGCATCATACCCCTTTTGGTTGGGTTCCACCAATAACAAATCCCGTTTAAGATGATTTCCCAATGAATGATTCAAACACACCAAATTGCCTTCTTCGTGCGTCCTTCGTTATTCCTTTTGGTGAGACTCTGGCGAAACGCAGACCTTCTTTCTTTTGAGGGTTTTGAAGAGAAACCACGATTCAACCCCAGTGACAAGATCCTTCAGAAACGGACTCCGCTCATTTCGTTGAAGCAAATCGGTGAAAATTCGGATGCATTCGGCTTTATTGTAGTCGCTGAGTTCGTGGGGGGATCCATCCAGCCAATTTCCATACCTTTTCAAACTTTGTGAGATGCCGAACGATGGTTGAATGGTCATATTGAAGTTGTCGGCGAGCATTCAAGTTGTCAATCTTTCGACCCCTTCCACGGCTGCCAAAAGTGTCTCGTCGTCAAAATCCAATGATCGACCTCTTCCTGCCTTATCTTCCAAGCTCGTGTCGCCATATTTGAAACATTCTCTGCTGATTGTACCCTCCTTGAAAAGTTGAGATCACGTAATGACTGTACTGCATACCATCCTTTCTCAAAGTGGTACAGCATAATATGACGAATATGAGTATGATTATCGACACGCATTTTTATAACCTAAAAAGTAGAAGGATACTTTCATTCGTAAATTTATAAAATATTGTAAATTTTTATTAAAAATATAGCATGTCAAAGAAACGCCTGATAATTATGCACCAACCCAATAGTATGGTTTCAAATCAAAAGTTTTCTTATAGTATTGCCTGGATATGTAGTCTTTATTAAAGAAGATTTGATCCTGCAATTCATGCCTGTAAAACCGTTTTACATTTTGTTATGACTGCGACCAATAAATTGGAATTTATGTTTAAAATTCTGAAATTAACATTATACTTAAACAAATTTTATTTACAAATAGCAAATCACCTAAATTATGACAGATTTTTAAGAGTGAACAGTGTGTTATATTCAAGCAGCCAACAGAAGGGGTGGGATAATTCGATATCTAGAATAGAATTTTTATTCCCAATTGTTAAAAATTATGTAAGCAACATTTCACTGTATGTAGGAGGTGTGTGTGAAGTTTTTAATACTTTCTTTAGATGTCAATGCCCCATATATGTATACCCTATAAAAAATATATTGAAAAATCCAAGAAAGATGTTCTAAGCTAATAATGCACTTTTTCAGATTTGTTGCTGAATTAATAATTTCTCTAAAGCAATGTCTGTTGAATATATAATTATCATTCAAAAATGTATTTGATCAATGAAATCAATTTTGGTTAATGGTTTTCATAGAGTAAAATTGGTAACTGAAAAATTTAATTAAAATCTATGGAACTTTGTGGCTTTTGTATTACAGATAAATAGTATATAAGCACTGTTGACCATCATGTATTACTGATTCCTATAATGTAATGCTTTAAGATGTTTTTCAGATATTGAGAAAAAAATTTCTTGTGACATGGCATTCTTAAAAATTTTGATAAGTCTGGATTAGAAGATAATTCCATATTATACAACACTACCACAAAATATTATACCATTATATCCTGTTATGGAAATTCTTTTAGAAATCAATGATAATTTTATAGAGTATCTACAATTTTATTTAACATTTTACATGAGCATGTTTGTTGAGTAAAATCTATGAAGGAATATTACAAATTTAATTTTCTTTTGTTTTTGTGTTGTATGAAATATATTTAAGCATTTTTAATTTTGTCCTCTTTTGTAATATTCTTATTTTTGATATACATTATTACTAAGTAGTATTTGAAATTTTTCATTCATCCCTTAAAACCTTAAAACTTATTGTAGCTGAAAATTAATTTCTTTGAATGTTTTTACATTGAATTCCACTTTATTACATTAATTCCTTTTTTTTATGCAAGGTTTAATCATTCTTCAAATGTAAAATAAAAAAATCAATTTCATTTAATCTCTTAATTTTGTTTACTTTAATGATAATAATGTAAAAAATATCTTCAAACTAACTGAAAATAAAGATATATATCATGAAATTTTAAAATGTAATTGATTGTACATACAAATTTTAGAATCTTACTTTTTTTTTTTAATCCTGATCTGCACTGTGTGCTGTAATGAAAGGTATTTATGTAATATTTTCAAATGCTGTGAAAATACCTGACCTTGTTCGTTAATTTTTTGAAATTAAAAAGTCAATGGTTAATAAATAGTAATTACAAATATATTTAGTAAAACAAAATATCCTTCTTAAATTTAAGCTCTCTTTTAATGATTCTTCTTTTACTATTAATTTTTTTTTAAACATTATAGGCATTACTTTCTTTTTGTGCTCTACAACTATAATTACTTATAAATTAGCTTTGTTAAAAAAAAAAGAATGCTTGTAACGAAATATTTTTTATAGATGGGGCGTTCTGTTCCATCTGGTACTCTCGTTTATATAGAGCTCATTTAGTTCATTGGGAGCTCTGCAGTATCTTGCTTTCAGCTCACAACTGTTTATGTAGAAAATTATTGGAATATACAGCATTGTTACCACCTTGGCAGCAATTAAAATTAGGTAATATAGCTTTTATGCTTAATAATTTCTTTACACGTTTTAAATACAATCAATTAATTCATAATATGTAATTTATTAAATTTGTATTTATCTATCATTAAATTTTATAATATTGTTTAATGTTGTTTTTAAAGTTGTTTTCTTTTAAAATAAAACAAAAGTTCCCTACATTAATTATGAAATATATTTATAAAAATCATTATATAGAAAATATTAAAAACGATATTAATATAAAAATATAATTTTTTCGCCTCAAACCCGAAAACAAACACCTTCCCGAAATTGCTCCTTCATTAGTGGTAGTTTTGTTTCAGATCGATTGGTATTCTTTGATGGAGGGGTTAATTTTAAATTTAACGAGAAATGTTAAACCAAAAAAAAAAAAAAAAAAAAAAAAAAAACCAATATTGCTTAAAGAGTACTTTACAAAGGAATTTACTTACATAATCAAAAGTTGTATTTTTAATTATTTATCACAAATTTAATTTGAAAATTTGACCATTTTAAATAGTATTCAGACAGAGAAATAATATTTTTATTGTTAAGTCACAAAGCAATTTACTTTTTATTTTATTCCTTATAATTTGTTTATTTTTAGTATGAATATGCTTATTTTGTAAAATCCTTATTTAACTTAAAATTCCTTATACCAAAAGTATCCTGAATTTTCATTCCCCAAAGTTAGCAGCTATGTTATAAGTTTTTATATAGTCCTGCAATATCTTATTCTACAATGGCGAGCCTCTAGTTTGATCATACATCAACATTGCTCAATTTTGACTAAGGTCGCCCTACAAATTTTCGTATGGTACCAAATTGTGCAATGAGGTAGGCCAAGAAGATATTACAGATGCTATTCTGTGGTACACTTGGTATGTGTAGCCTAGCATATCTATTAAATAAACTTCCCTAAGAATCTTGCCATGAGATTCAATATATTTGCTGAAAAGGATGTTATAAGCATACAGCTAGGTTCTAGTTGCACTTCATTAAAAAGAAGATTAAGTACTATTATATACCTACCTACAATAGTGACACAATCACAACAACTGTTGTGATTGTGTCCTCAGCCTATACTAATATACCCTATTGATTCACTATGTCCATAATTACATCAAATGCTGGTGCCAAAACAAACAGCAGGAAACATTGAATCATTGACATTCATCACAACCTTTTTGACATAGTTAGACCATCTGAATTGAATCATTATTTATCAGTGAAGATGACTCCTTCACAGTCTAATCTCATGAGTGTCTCACCACTATAAACAAAGGTGACAGTGGACATCACTGTATATGAGGGGTCATCTTATGTCTTAGGTGCTATGATAGTGAATGATTGTCAACCAGGCACCTTGTGATTTTGCAAACAAACACTGAGACCCTATACAAATTGCATGACATGAAGATATTGTAAAAGCGATACAGTAGGCTGCATGCACTTCTCTGATAATGAAGCAGCCCTCCCAGTTGCTGGTTGTCTGAGGACGTTTCGAGCCAAGCTGCTGTTTACTTTTAACTTTCCACAATGGTCATCACTTCCCTTACGCTATTGTCAGAACGCCTAGGTGGCTGACAACTTGACGAGCTTTGACAGCAGCCTATAGACTTTCAGATGGTGAATCCTTCATTGCAGCAAATAAACTGGACAAAAGTACAGCATGACAATCATTTACAGATTAGGAAAGACACACACCACGGCCCACTATTGGCCTTATGTAGTGTGCAATCATGCTGCAATTTTAATCATTTGCATATGTTTGGGATACAGATCTTCATATATCCAAATTTTGTAGTAGTACAACTCCTTCCTGGTGTTCTAATTTTTATGGCACCAAGTATATTTTTTGACTAGTAGAAAAGATTTTGATTTTTAAAAGGTTCACAAATATATTTCTTCTCATTATAGAATTATGCTTATTTAATAAAATTGTTAGATCAGTTTTCGTTTTCTTTGATATTTTATAATTTTTGACGGTTTTATAAAGTATATATACTTGTCATCTGTTGTATTAAACAAATAGCACTCAAAAGTAATATTCGATTTTCTTTTATTGTTTTAATTCTTAATTTTTCAATTCCTCTTGAATTATAAACTAATAAACAGCTTATTGGCCAACTTAATTTAAATGACATTTGTTTGAAAAATTGCTTTGTCATTTTTTTTATTGCATTCACATTACAAGAGGAACAAAATACACATTACTAGGAAAATATGACAATGTTCTTATCTATTTAAATCTCATTCTTTGTTTAAAAAAATATGCAAGCTAATATTTGCATTGAAATACAGTAAAAAAATATAAATTAATGTAAAATCTAAAAGTAAAATATTTTTTGTCTTCATTTAATATTCCTTTTAGTAGTAATTATTCAAAATTCATATATAACTACAAATAATTGTCACTGAAAAAACATAATCATATAAATCCTGTCACCTTTGTTAGAATGTTAATTTGATTTAAGTATATATCATTTTTTAATTTTTTTTTTTTTTTTTTTTTTTTTAGATTCAGTCGAAAATACTTCTTGCTTGGAAAATCTCAGTGATTTTGCAAAGGTATGATTTAATTATAAATGTTTTTTATGTAATGTGAGTACAACTTATAGTATTCTGTAGAAATTAAGCTAATATTAAATAAATTAAATAGTAGAAATAAGTTAAAATTATTTTAACGTTAAAATTAAATTAATTTTAAGTTGAAATAATAGTTAAATAGTAGAAATTAAGTTAATATAGTACAAGTTACTAAGACATTACGTTTTTTTCTGTTCAATATAACAGAATACTAAAATATACAATGTGGAAAAATTTTTAATCAAAGTTCCAATTTGATTATGTGATTGTCAGTAATATTTGTTGACATTGCAAAAAGAACAATTATTCTTTTGAAAATACAAATTTATGTTGATGACAGGCAGACAATTATCACCAGCAGCCATTCTGTCATTCACAAACAAAATTCTACAGTTCTTTAAATCTATTGCATTTGATTTTGGTTTTTATCTATGCCCTGTTCTTATGATCGTTTATTGCTGAATTAATTTTTATTTTTATTTCATCATTTTCGTGATCGTTTATAATGATATTTTGTGATAATTTTTGCATTCTTATGATTGCCTTATTTGTTATCTGCGTTATTGCTTAACATAATGCGATTTGATTATATTAATTTCATTTTGATCGTTTTGCTGTAAGTGTTTAAGAAGAAGATTTAATTTCTTGAATTTTTATACTTGATTAATAATTCTTGAGCAACTTAAACATAGAGTTCCCTGAATTTTTTTCTAAAGAGAGTGTAGTTGAAAGTGCTGTACCATGTATCTGGGCCATCCTTATATGAGTGTAACACATACTTGTTATACTAAAGGATTCATCTTGTTAAAATAACATTGATTTTACAGCCAAATAAAAAAGACTGAAATGGCCTACTGTGTAAACTGAACATAAATTCACTTTATATATCATAAATTTTTTTGTATAAAATGAATTTATATCAAACATTTTTGTTGATATAAAGTGAACAACATTCATTCAACAATTTGTCAAAACACTGTAGGAAATTGTACTGATTATCCAATAAACATATAATTTATTTCACTTTTTGTATTTGTAATTATTTCCAAGAGTCTTTAAAAAGTACAAAAATATTTCTGAGTCATCCTGTTGCTAAATGTTTTTGTGTAGAATTTTACTGTGCATTTTATCATCAAGATATTTTTGTTATTTCTAAGTTTATGATGTAATATAATCATCAAATCATAATATTGCAAAATGTTTTCATTGGATAATTATTAGGTTTATTAGATAAGACTATTTTAAGGAAATTTAAATCCTTCCTTTTTTCTTTTTTATTTTTGTTAAATTTCTGATTGTAAAATACAAATCATCCATAAATATTTCATATAATCTTATAATATAATATGATTAATATAATCTTGCTTAAAAATTTTTAAAAAAAAGTTTAAATTAAAAATTAGTTCATCTGATTAAATACTAGAGCTATCTACTGAGTTAACAGATAACTCAAACGTATTTATGCAGAAAAAGCCATCAAAAATATATTGAAATAAGTCATATTTTTCATTTTTTATATTGATAAGTTTTTGTAAATGCAAAATAATAATAGATTATATTGTAAATATGAATATGAACTGTTGATTAAAAATTAATGCTTTTAAATTGTTTAATCTTAGAAAAACAATTATCTATGTTCGAAAGATGAAACTTTACTGATAAAAAAAATCATCAGAGTGTGAGTGGAAGTTTGTGTTCATTATAATAATTAAAAGAAACTTCTAAATAAAAATTACTTAACCATTCCATAATATTTGTTTGTCATATTACAAAATTAATGCTGGAGATTTCTTCATTGTTACTTAAATAAAGTACTCAATCATGTTTTAAAGTAATGTGTGCATAATTTAAAACTTGTTAGTTAACTATAAAATTAAATTTAATACTTTTGAATATATTTTATTATTAATAACTTCTGAAAAAAAATTATTTTCATGTCATCACATTCAATCTGTCAATGTATCTTGTGCCTCCCTTAAAAGTAATTGTCTACTTATTTGATTTTGGATGCAGAATTTATTTTCAACAATTCTACACTATCTTCTGTCTTTCAAAGCCATTCTCTGATGAATATTTATAGATTTATTTATTTGGTGAATTTTCAAAAATAAAAACAAACTTAAAATCTTCTCAAATCATCATTTAAGTGTATTAATCTTATTTTTAATTTGTTAAAAAATGTATTTGAAATATCTTTTTTTTTGAAACTTGTTATAGAATATGTATCAGAATTTATTTATTTATTTAAAAAAAAACTTTTTTTTTAAATTATTTCTTTCAAAATATCTTATGCTCTTACAAGATAAGATGAGCATACATTGCAGATCTAAGTATTTCACTTGGCCTAGAATTTATGATCTAGCATCCATATATTCTTACTTATATGTATATTTTCATTTTAGATATATAATTTTACTAATATATTTTTAATGACTGAAATAGATTATTTCTTGAAACTATTTATATTTTATAATATTTGTTAAAATAATAAACCTTTATTTCCTTTATTTTTATAGGAATGTCATAAACATGTGAAAAGTGGTCTTGTTCCATCAAAAGAACAATTGTTTGGTCCTTATGAGGTAAATATTAGGAAATTATATGAGATATCAAATTTCTGGAAAACTTCCTTTCTCAGATTTTAAGTTATTTTCATTTATCATTATTATTTTTATTTTCAGGGCATGGATTCAGAAGATGAATTTTTAATGAAAGCTAATAGTGATATGCTCAAATTTGTGGTGCTTTATTATAATCCTTTGGCAAAAATTCCTGGAAATAGTTCTTGGAAGAGAAAAAAATACGTCAGCATTTATCTCGTCAGAGACATTTTCAACGAGTGAAACGTTTTCGGAAGCTTTCTTTTTAATAGAAAGAACCAGAGATTCTGCGTTAGCTCCTTGTGATAGCAGGTAATATTTAATAGCAATTTTTTTGCAAGTACACATTGAAAATCCTTGCCTTTTAATTTATAGATTATTCACAAAAGAAAAGCTATTTGGATTTTACAGTGTGGGTTGTAATCTGCTGTGTCCAATCTGTAGTCTTTTTCTTTGTAAGTTTCAGTAAAAATTTATTCTAAAAAACTGCTGTCTAAAAAGCGGTTATTGTTAAAAGTAGAAAGGTTTAAATTTAAAGCTGGAAATACTTTCATATTTGCTGCATTTATGTTTTTGAACAAGTATAAATATCTATTTTAAAAACTTGTGAACTGAAATATTAATATTTGCATTGTATAGGGCATGAGCATTTTATAAATTTCAAGCATCTTAAGTTTTTCATTTTTATTAAATATCGCATATATAAAATAAGAAAGACTGAAATGCATTTTAATTAACAATTCATAATAATAGACTTCTACAATTATTATATATTCAATATAAAAATCTGAACAAATCTCCAATTTATATATTGGAAAAACAATGACCTATTACATTCATATAATAACTGAAATTTCTATAATATAAATTTATAAGTGCAGTACATGTTGCAAGCCTCATACAGAATGTATAGCATATCAGCAGCTTCCTTGCAATATTATTTTAACATTTACTGTTCAATAAAAATATGATTATAAAGTTATTCATATTTAAGTATAAGTTTTTTTTTTTTTTTTTTACAGTTCATTTATTTATATATTATGTGTGTTCAACATTGGATTTTTTTTTCATTTTATAAATAGTGTGGAAGTTTATCAAGAAGTCTCAGAATGTTTGAGGAAATCAACTTATTTGAATTTATTACCTCCTTTGGAAGTTGAATGTGTTGAATTTGATGGTGATCTTAATACACTGCCTATTATTTATGAAGAACATTATCAGGAAACAGCTCGGAGAGGTTCAGAAACAGCCAAAGCTCACGTATGTGCTTTTCATATCATCTCTTTTATTTACATATTTCTCAAAACCATATTTTTAAAGGAACCTTTTTAAACTTTTTTTTATAGAAAATCCCTGAATTAAGTCTACAATTAGTTAATCTCATTTTATGTATGAACTATATATATAACATTTTTAGTATGGATTATATTCAACTTATCGACATTTAAGATTTATCATGCATATATTTTACAGATCTGGAGTATAGTATCTCTGTTTTTATTATATTCACATATATAATCTAAATAATAACAAAACTTATATAAAAATCTGCTCTCTCATTGTGTGTATTATTTTCAAAGGTTTCTTAAAACTTTGTTTGCAATAAATAATAAAATCACTTTTAAAAATACCATTGATTAAGTTCTAATGTGTGAACTGAAAGATATATCTAGTAAATAATGGAAACATCTATATCTAGTGAATAATATAAAAAATTAATGAGAATATCATTTAAAAAATATGAAGTTGTTTGTTGTAAAAATTTTTCTTTTACAAGACAAATTGACTTTGACTAGGTGTTTTGAAAGATACTGACTACTACTTAAGGAGTACCTAATAATTTTTAAGGTAAAAATTATTAGGTACTCTTAAGAATTCAAATGTTTTGAAATAGTTTCAAAATAAATTAAATAAATCTTTTCATCATTGATTGTAGGTTATTATCCAGATATTTAATATTTGGAGACATGGTTGTTAGACTCTGAAAATATCAAATATTTTGGTTATGCTAAATATTTTTAGACATTCTGCTGCCTTTATACCATTTCATACTTCTTGAAAATTGTTTTTAAAAGAATACTTACAAATTATTGAATGTTGAAGTAGTTTAAGCTTCTAAAAGTTGCATAGATATTTTATGTTAAAATTTATAAACTATGGTGACCAATCTAAACTGTCATTGATGGCATTCTAAATCTACTTCATCAAATCGTGATATGATGTGCCATTAAAGTGCTGGCATTTACTGGTTTTCATGGTATGTAATTAATTTTTTACAAGTTTGAAATCCCAATGATTTTACAAATATATTGACAGGCTTTAATTTGTCAATATTTTCAGCAGCATGTAATTCATAGACAAAAGTGTTGTCTGAAAAACTGAGATCTATCATTTTTTAGCAGTTTCTGTCAAATTTGTCATACTGTTTAATCCACAAATAATTGGCACCTGTTATTTGATGTAATATACAAAGGAAATTTTTCTTTTTATTATTAGCAAAAAACTAACAACGTTTTTACTATTAAAAGGGTGTTTTTCAACCCACATTTATAGAAAAAAATCTTATAAATTTCGGACAATTGAACCTATGAAAATAAAAAGCAACTAAATTTTCATGACAATTTGTAATCTTTAAATTTTCTAGAAAGAGGAAATTTTTGATCAGTTTTCATAATAATTAGTTAATCCCATTGTAAAATGTTTTTAATTGTTATAGGTAATTTCATTCTAGACTATTTTCATGCACTAGCACTTATTTATGTAGCATGCACTCTTTTCTACTTTTGTAAAAGTTCTCACTTCCATCACCCACAATTAAGTTTATTTCTTTCTATTAAAAATAATTTTTGCTCTCAAACATATAGTGCTGTCAGTTTTTTTTTGCAAAAAGCATTTTTAGGTTAAATGTTTTTATAAAATTGATTTTTATGAAAATTGTCCAGAAACTGTGCACAGTGACTATAACCCAACAGACATCATTAGTCACTTTGCAGCCCAGATCATTCTGCTTATTTTTCTATGTTTTACTGTCAGAATTATACAGTTTATGCTATGTACTTCACTTATTCTTACCATCACTTGTATTATACCATTTGATCACCTTTTCCAAGGCTAGTTTGTTATTAAATATTTCACATATCCTTTTCGGAATCGTTGTTCTGTAAAGTAGAATCAAGATGTGCCGTAACAAATAGAGAGATTTCTCAGTAAGTGATCTTTGCAGAAAGCTGTAAGCACTATAAAAGCTTGTGGGTTAGAGCTTATTGTAACCTGTTCTCCACAAAGAGAGTTATTAGGAATTATTTGTATAATATTTTCTTATAAAAATATTTCAATATGTATTGTACATCCTAATATTGCTTGCCCCCAAAAAAAATTTTTTTTTAATTGTATTTAACAAACCAGAATATAGAATTGTTTAGAAAACTATGTTGTTTTCGATTCAAAATGAAGTTCTGTTCTGTAAAGTAGACTAGGGAAAATAAATAAAAACTTGTTTTTATTAAAATATCTTAAAAATGAAATATAAACTTGGAAACTTTTTTGTAAATTCTATACAGCAAAAAGATAAATGTTTAATTTTTATTGACAAATGCAAAATATATTTTAATAATCACTATCTCTAGACTTTTTTTTTTTTTTGTATTGTAGCATTTGTTCATAATTTTATTCAGTGCCATTACTTTTAACGGAAGCTGCACTCTAATACCATAGTTGTTAAATCTAACAAACTCTTATAAGATTTTTTTTTTTTTCCATATCACTCTTATATATTCAGAATTATTTCAATTAAGTTATTTCAAGTTCAATCTTTACATTTTAGTGCCAAATGTTTTTTGAATAATCTTTAAGCGTTTAAGTAAAGTTTTACAAGGAATTTTACCATTCAAACTAGATATAATGTATTTCATTTATTATTATGTTTCTTCCAAATCAAATTAAACATTTTGCATTTCAAATTTATGTCTGAAAATTAGGATATATTTATTTGTGATTATGTGTACATATGTACTTATAAAGATTTACATAAATATGTTTTAGGAATTTGTATTTCAACAGGAATAGTCATGTATAGTTAAAAATGTATGTTTAAATATTCTTGAGGGGTTTTTTTACTTGTATTAATATGTATTTACTTCATTGAGAAATATTTTATATATATACACCTAGCTACTAGTGTAAATTTGCGACATCAACATGAATAGAAATGTTGAAGGATTTATGTCTGTACAAATGCACAAACATATGTAATCATACATATATGAAAAGGTGTATGTATATATATATGCAATTATCCCTATATGTATGTTTGTGTATATTTATACAATATTTAAGCGTAAAGCAAGTATGTTTAGGATTACATACACTCAAGAGTCAAAACATTATGACCACCCCCTACATTTTGCAATGAACTCGCCTGGATGACGTGGAAGGCACGTGATCTGGTGGAAGTGGTATTTAACTGCTGCTGGAGAGTCTGAAGAATCATTCTTTCACTTCTGTGTGTGATGGGAAAGGCTGCGGATCTAAGCGACTTTGATAGAGGGCAGATTGTAATGGCTCGAAGGCTCGGAACAAGTATTTCCGAAACTGTATCACTCGTGGGCTGTTCGCGATCTACAGTAGTTAGTACTTATGCAAAGTGGATGAATGACGGGGAAAACCAGCAGTAGACGACATGGTGTTGGACGTCCACACGCTATCAAAAAAAAAAGGTCGTCGGAGACTGTCTCGCATGGTGAAGCAAAACCGGAGCCAGACAGTGGCTCAGCTGACAGCCCAATACAATGCAGGGCCATGTAGAATAGTATTGGAACACACTGTTCAACGGACACTGTTGGATATGGGCTACGCAGCAAACGTCCCACTCGTGTGCCTTTGCTGACCAAGCGTCATCGCCAACTGCACCTGCGCTGGGCCCGGGAACATCGTGACTGGTCCATCGATCAGGGGAGAGAGTTGCCTGGTCAGATGAATCACGGTTTGTCATTCATCACGCCGATGGCCGTGTCAGGATACGCCGTCTTCCAGGCGAACAGTTGCTCCCTCAATGTACAGTAGGTCATACACAGGCCGGTGGTGGCGGTATTATGCTTTGGGGGACGTTCTCTTGGGCGTCTCTGGGACCCGTGGTTGTGGTAGAGCAGACCATGAATGCTACAGGGTATCTGAACATCATTGCGGACCAGTTGCACCCTTACATGGCCTCTGTTTTTCCAGCTGTAAATGGAATGTTCCAACAGGACAACGCCCCTTGTCACAAGGCTAAAATTGTGTTGGAGTGGTTCCAGGAACATGATGCTGAATTCCAGTTAATGTCCTGGCCGCCAAACTCGCCGGATCTCACTCCAAAAGAACACATTTGGGATGTCCTGGGACGGCAGCTCAGAGTTCAAAGACCACCAATTCGCAATATCTCGGATTTGCGTGACCGTTGCTTAAACATCTGGTACAATCTGTCTCGGATATCTACCAAGGACTTGTGGCATCCATGCCAAGCGGGTTGGAAGCTGTGTTGCGGCGCCAAAGTGAGCCAGCTCATTATTGACAGGTGATCATAATGTTTTTGACTCTTGAGTGTTTTAATATGCATATACATGTGTATGTAAGTGTATGCTTGTACATATTTAATGTATGTGTGTATAGTACTTGTCTATTATGCACATTTCCTTGAATGCATGTAGATATATGTGTGCATGCATGTATATGTATGCATATCTTAGGTATATGTGAAGGTATATAAATTTTAAAAATAGGCATATGTATTCATATATGTATGTATGGGCATTTATATATGCACATTTTCATGGATGAATGCATATTTATGTATGTCTGAATTAATAATTATATAAATACTCACATGTATGTTAACATAAAAAATAATGCATATGGGATTGTTGTATGTAATTCTACCCCTGATTGTGTGGGAGATTACCAAGTCAAACGGAGCGACATAATAGGAGAATAAAAGTTATTCTGAAGGGATATACTGGAGTTTACACTTCTTACATGCATAATGCATACGTACACAAATAGCATATTCTTATTTACATCATCTCATATATAAATATGCATATGTATACAAATTTACATACTTATACTAGTGTAAATATGGACCTGCATGTGTAATGCATTTATCTCTATATGCATGCCTCTTTTCATAAATGCGTTGTTCAGGCATTTATGCAGACATAAAGGCATATATTTAAACAGTTAATCTACATTTGTAGTTGGGTGTACTTCACATAACCTTGCTTATGAAATAGATGCAGAATAGTTTATGTATACATTCATACATTTTTAAACTGATATCTGTACCCATATCAGTATATGGCTAGTCATTCTTATTATTCTTTATGTATGTAGACATTCTTATTCAGATGTGCACATGCATTTTTGTTTTCACAAAGTAAGTATCTACACTTACTCATAGATGAATATAACTATAATGTTTAAATTGGTGAATTTGAAATGCAAATTTGTTTAATTTAAAATACAAAAGTGAATTTGACTTCACAAACTGTTTGTTGTCTTTTTATTTATTAATTTTTAAATTAAAATTCTGATGTTTATTTTTTAAATTAATGACATAATAAATAGTTCCAAATGAAGGAAGATATTGAAAAGTAATCTGTTATCAACAATTCACAGTAAAAAAATATCTTTATTACAATGATTATCAGAACTCATAAATATATATTTCCAAATATTAGGCTATTACCAAATTTATGACCAATCATGTCACACAATTGTCATGTAATTAATAAAATTGCATTTTTGAGAAAATGAAATAATTCTAAAAATAGCTTTAAAACTTAAGAGTTGAATTTGTGAATTTCATTTGTTTTCAATTAATATTACAGTACTTACTTTTTCTATAATACTATTATAAGCACCATTTTACTTTCTATTAAGCATATAATATTCTGTTTTTGCTTTTAAAATGTTTGATGGGTAATTTAGTAGTACAGTTAATTATATTTTGAACAAGAAGCATAAATTGAATCATTGTTTTTGTTAATCTGCATTTTTAGACTAATTTGCAAAAATGAAACATAATTTTTTTGTATTTTTATTAAATTATTTTAATTACAGAATCTGATTCTACTGTAAGTTTAACTGATGTAAATTTTCTTGGGAAGATGGCACTGAAGATAATGTAGATGGAAGTAGACGAACTTCACAGGGTTCCCTTGGACAAAAATATAGATCCTGATATATTCGCCACTCCAACTAGTCCATCTCGCATATTCTTGTTGTCCTTGAGTCAATTTCTTCTGCAGCATCTGTGAAATCAAGCGGTGTGACAACTAAAAAGCATTCTTTAAAAGACAAATTCTTCCATAATTTTAAAGGTGATATTGAACATGATTATGAAGAATATGCTGCACATTCTGGTCCTTTCTCTAGAATAAATCAAAAATTGCTGTGCTCAAAAATGAAACTCAGGTCAAGAACTGTTAATTTCTCCGTCATTTGAAAAAAACCAGTTTGGTCAAAACTAAATACTGTTGTTTTGTTAGGCATAAAGAAATAGATTCATGTCATACAGTAGCTTGTGGTATAGCAAAATCAACAAGAATACCATTTGCTTTAGAAAAGGTATACGCCATTCACAAAGTACACTCTCTGTTATGAGCACTTGTATTCTGAAGGGAATTCTACAATTCCAAATAGTGAATCAATGCCAGATTTATCTTCTGGTTATGTCCCTCCCCCACCCTACCACCAATGTTACAAAAAGTACAACTTTGAATGGAAACTCAGATCACAAATCTTTCAGAGCTATCAAATGAACATTTAGATAAAAAAATCTTAGTCCATCTTATTTAGTGCCAGATAGAAGTAGTTACAATAAAAACATCATCACCAAATCATTTTTGCTGTAAACAATAAATTTGTGTATCCTGATCCAGAAGCAAATAAGTATATTGCTTTTGAAATATAAAAATGAAAAGTTCGTGAAATGCAATTGATCCTAAAAAATTCTTTAAATGTTCTTATTTCAAAAGAGATTTCTGATGCTATTTCTCCATCAAAATACAAAAAGTTCAATCTAGTAAACATGCTGAATCTGTTGTTTCAAATCAACCTTAAAATCAGAGGCCTTTTTAATAATATGGAAAAAGAAAAGGGTTGCAACATGAACCCTCCACCTCCATTGCCAATC
>BPLR01016195.1:0-55869 GCA_021605095.1 Caerostris extrusa | reverse complement strand
AAAAAACAACACATGTTGAAGATAGGATGACATTGCCTTTACGGGGAGGGGGCGGGAATATCAAAAGTAATTGTACGTAAAACTCTCAAATAATTCGACTATTAATTGATGCTAGACTCACAAGCAAGCTATTCATATTAGCCCATTGCAACGTCTCGACCTACATCAGACTTATAAAGGCTTCAAGAAAAGGGCCCTTTTAGGTTCATTGGAATTCTCTAATTTTATTTGCCATTATATATATCTACATAAAAATATTAAGCAGTGTTGATCAGCTTTATTTCATTGAATTTTTGCTTAATTCAAAAGAGTTAAAGTTAAATTTTATTGATAAAGTTACGAATGTTTTGAATCTTGAATGCATAAATATTAAAAGATTTGTTTGTGTGAATCTTTCTCTATGAATAGATCTGTTTTAAATTTCATTCATAAAAATAAATGAACGTTAGTTAGAAAAGCATCCAATTTTGTTCATTTTAATAGAAATAATTTTATTCAATATGTGGTTTATAAAATGATAAACTTGTTTACTTTACATCTAATGGAACCCATTTAAATATTTCAAAAATATGCTTGTACAAAACACAACAATAAATTTTTATAAAGTAAGTAAATACATAAAAGGCCTTTTAAAGTTGTTTCAATAAATTAGCAAAAACCGGAAATTTTAACATTTACGGATCACATTTGTATGTGTGCAATATAAAATAATCTAAATTTAACTTGCGAAGTATTAAATAAGGACTTCCTTAAAAGACTTCTCGCGGTGCTTCCTGAAATAAATTCAATAAACCTTATACAGGAGAACTCTCGCACACATCGAGCACTGGTGCTGCTGCCGGCATCCATATGTGTCAACGCATAAACAAATGAAAGAGAGGACTCAACTCGCTCCTGGCTTTTATGGCATTATAACGGAAACTCAAAGACTGTGAATTGCACGATTTCACAAAACACAGTAACTCAGATCCTTTTGTATGGAGAGTTGGAAAAGAAAACGAGTTTCAATAAAGAAAATGGAATTTCGATCAATGCGATGCCTTTTCTTTTTTTCTTTTTTATTTTAAGGTTTCACAAGAAAGTTTCTATTGAATATACACGTTTTCCAATGTTGCCTGTTAAGTTTTTTTTTTGTGTGTGTTCGACGCGAAGTGCATCGCAAAAGTGACATCGACCCTAATGAATCAAAATGGAAGAATAAAAAAGGGGGATTGGGAATAATAGTTTCAATTGCATGGAATTAAATGTTTAAATATTAACATTTATACACATATCAGATTCTGGTCATAATAAAAAAATCAGTAAATAAAAAAAAAAAAAAGTAATCTTTTTTTTTTTATGTTTGATTGGATGCATTGCCTTTGGAGAGAGGGGGAGGGCCTCTCAAAATCAATTCTCCTGAGTTGACTGTCATGTAGTGGAAACTCTCTCAAGCAATTCCCAATTGGCTAGCTTTTTCCCCTTCGGTGCTGCCTGAATGTAATTGGCTAGCGCTCTGTGCTTTGGTATCACACGGTTCAGGTTCGAATTCTGGCGGTGGCATGGATGTTTGTGGCTGGTTAGGAATCCACGTAAAACTGTAGGTCCCAGTCTAATTAGCCCAAAGTATGCACAAAATGACGATAGAGAGAGAAACGAAACCATACTGGCTATTGCCACTTACCACAGGCTTCAGGTTCGAATCACTGGCTATGACACGGATGTTTGTGGTAGTTAGAATCTACGTTGAACTGTAGGTCCCGGTCAAATTCTCTGTTGTATACTGAAAGCTCTCTTTAAAAATTTGACTATTGACTGACTAGACTCACAGAAAAGCTATTGATAATAGTTATTGTAACGTCACTGCCTATGGCAGACTTATAATGGTTTCAAAAAGGGGGCCACTTTCGGGTTTATGGGAACATGTTAATTTTTATTTCAGCACTAATTACAGTATATACCAATATTAAGCACCGATGTTCTTGTATATTTCATTGCATTTTTTTGTTTAATTCAAAATAGAGTTAAATTTAATTTATTAACTAAAGTTACTTGATGCTTTGAATCTTTGAATGCATAAATATTAAAAGATTGCTCGTATGTATCTTTCTCTACAAATTGATCTGCTTTAAATTTCATTCATAAAAGGAAGGAATGTTGGATAGAAAGGATACAATTTCGTTATTCATTTCTCATAATAAATTTTATTCAGATGTATGGTTTATAAAACGATAAATTTGTTTACTTTTACATCCAATGGAACCCATTTAAATATTTCAAACATGCTTGTACGAACGGGCTAGAAAATTTTATAAATTAAGTAACTCATAAAAGGCTTTTAAAGATTTTTTCGATAAATAAGGCAAACCAGGAAATTCCAACACATTTACGGATCGCATTTGTACACGTGCAATATAAAATAATCTAAATTTAACTTGAGAAGTATTAAATAAGGACTTCCTTAAAAGACTTCTCGCGGTGCTTCCTGAAATAAATTCAATAAACCTTATTTACTGAAAACCCTCGCACACAGCGGGCACTGCTGCTGCCCGGCATCCAGATGTGTCAACGCATAAACTAATTGGAAAGAGACTCAACTCGCTTCTTACTTTTATGGGCATTGTAACAGAGACTCAAAGACTGTGAATTTACGCGATTTCACAAAACACAGTAACTCCAGGATCCCTTTGTATGGAGAGTTGAAAAGAAATCAGGTTTCAATAAAAAAATGGAATTTCGATCAATGTGAGGGCTTTTATTTTCTTTTTTTCTTTTTTAAGGTTTCACAAGAAAGTTTCTATTGACTAAACACGTTTTCTAATGTTGTCTGTTAAGTTTTTTTTTGTATGTGTTCGACATGAAGGATGCAGCGCAAAGTGATACCGACCTTAATGAATCACTTGGAAGAAGAAAAAGGGATTCACGAGTGGGAATAATGCAATCAATGGGATGGAATGATGTGTTTAAATATTAACATTTATACACATATCTCACATTCTGGTCATAATAAAAAAAAAATCAATAAATAAAAAAAATAAATAAAAGGAAATCTTTTTCTCAATTCCTTCTATTTGCTCACACTCTCCCTATATATATATCTGGTTCAAATTTTCAATCGTTTCTAAAATACTTTTTACTCATCCACTCAAGTTCAAATACAATTTTTATGAATTTGTAATGGATGACACTAGATGTTAAAACATTTTTTCAAATATAAAGTAATTAAATTTAATTAATTAATTTTATCTTTTTTTAGATTTAAGTTGCATATATCTACCAATAGATGGCGCCCGATAAACTTAAAAATGAATGAAAATTATTTATATAGGACTTTCTGACATAGAGTGAAAAAAAAAAAGTAGGAATTGACTTACATTTTTTTTATATTACTTGTTTTATGTTGAGGATTGGATGACATTGCCTTTGGAAAGAGGGGGGGCATCTCAAAATCATTTCTCCCGAGTTGGCTGTCATGTAGTAGAAAGTCTCTCAAGAAAGCGGCAATTGTTCGTAGCGTTCTGGCCTTTGGTACTACAAGCTTCAGGTTCGAATCTTGGCTATGACTTGGATGTTTGTGAATGGTTCGGAATCCACGTTAAACTGTAGGTTCCTGTCTAATTAGCCTAAAATGGGCACAAAATGACCATAGGGAGAGAGAAGCAAGAAACCAAAATGGTTATTGCAACCACAGGCTTCAGGTTCGAATCCTGGCTATGACAGGGATGTTTGTGAGTAGTTAGGAAACTACGTTGAACTTTAGGTCCCGGTCAAATTTCTCTGTTGTATACTGGAAGCTCTCTTTAGAAATTTGACTATTGACTGATACTAGACTTACAGGAAAACTATTGATAATAGTCATTGTAACGTCACAGCCTATAGCAGACTTATAATGGCTTCAATATGGGGACACTTTCAGGTTCATGGGAACATGCTAGTTTTTATTTAAGCACTATATACATACATATACTAATATTAAGCACTGTTGTTCTTGTATATTTCATTGCATTTTTGTTTAATTCAAAATTGAATTAAAATTTAATTTATTTATAAAGTTATGTAATGCTATAAATCTTTGAATGCATCAATATTAAAAGATTGCTTGTATGTATCTTTCTCTATAAATTGATCTGTTTTAAATTTCATTCATAAAATTAATGAATGTTAGATAGAAAAAGGATACAATTTCGTTATTCATTTCTCAAAATTAATTTTATTCAAATATGTGGTTTATAAAATGATAAATTTGTTTACATTACATCCAATGGAACTCGGTTAAATATTTTAAATAAGCTTGTACGAACGGAGCAATAAATTTTATAAATTAAGTAACACATAAAAGGTCTTTAAAGATGTTTTCAGTAAATAAGGCAGGCCGGAAATTCCAACACATTTACGGATCGCATTTGTACACGTGCAATATAAAATAATCTAAATTTGACTTGCGAAGTATTAAATGAGGACTTCCTTAAAAGATTTCTCGCGGTGCTTCCTGAAATAAATTCAATAAACCTTATTTACTGAGAACTTTCACACACAGCGAGCACTGGTGCTGCTGCCGGCATCCATATGTGTCAATGCATAAACAAATGAAAAGAGACTCAATTCGCTCCTGGTATTTATGGGTATTGTACAGTCTTTGAGTCTCCGTGACTCAAAGACTGTGAATTTACGCACGATTTCACAAAACACAGTAACTCCATATCCTTTTGAAAGAGTTGAAAGAAATCTGGAGTTTCAATAAAAGAAATGGAATTTCGATCAATGTGATGCCTTTTCTTTTTTTCTCATTTATTTTATTTTTAAGGTTTCACAAAAGTTTCAATTGAATAAACGCGTTGTCTAATGCTGTCTGTTAAGCTTTTTTTCCCCCTGCTAGACAAGAAGGGTGTATCGCAAAGTGACACCGATCTTAATGAATCTCTTGGAAAAAAAAAAATGGTTACACGAGAGGGAATAATAGATACAATTGGATGGAATGAAATGTTTAAATAACAACAATTATACACATATCGTACATTCCGGTCATAATAAAAAATAAGTAAATAAAAAATAATAATAAAACCCTTTTTTTTATGTTAACGATTGGATGACATTGCTTTGGGAGATAGGGGAGGGGCAAAATCAATTCTCCCGAGTTTGCCTGTCATGTTTTTGTAAGCTCTCTCAAGCTTTTGCCAATTGGCTAGCATTCTATTCTTCAGTATCACACGTTTCATATTCAAATTCCATCTGCGACATGGATGTTTGTGAGTGGTTTGGAATCCACGTAAAGAGAGAGAGAGAGAGAGAGAGAGATAGAGAGAGAGAGAGAGAGAGAGAGAGAGAGAGAGAGAGAGAGAGAGAGAGAGAGAGAGAGAGAGACACACAAACAAGCTATTCATAATAGAAATTGTATCGTCTCAACCTACACTAGACTTATAACGGCTTCAAGAATAAGGTAACTTTTAGATTCATGGTAACTCTCTAATTTTTATTTAACCATTACATATATATCTATATACAAATATTAAGCACTGTTGATCAGCCTATTTCATTGCGTTTTTCCATAATTCAAAATAGAGTTAAAAGTTAACCTATTAATAAAGTTACGCAATGTTTTGAATCTTTGAATGCATAAATATTAAAAGATTGCGTGTATGAATCTTTCTCTATGAATTGATCTGTTTTAAATTTCATTCATAAAATGAATGAACGTTGGATAGCAAAATGATACAATTATGTTATTCATTTCATAGAATGAATTTTATTCAAATATGTGGTTTATAAAATGATAAATTTTTTTTATTTACATCTAATGGAAACCATTTAAATATTTCAAACATGCTTGTACGAACAGGACAATAAATTTTATAAATTAAGTAACACATAAAATGCTTTTAAAGATATTTTCAATAAATGAGGTAGGCCGGAAACTTCAACACATTTACGCATCGCATTTGTATGTGTACAATATAAAAAATCTAAATTTAACTCGAAGTATTAAATAAGGACTTCCTTAAAAGATTTCTCGTGGTGCTTCCTGAAATAAATTCAATAAACCTTATATACTGAGAACTCTCGCATACAGCGAGCACTGGTGCTGCTGGCATCCATATGTGTCCACACATAAACAAATTGAAAAGAGACTCAACTCGCTCCTGGCTTTTATGGGTATTGTAACAGAGATTCAAAGACTGTGAATTTACGCACGATTTCACAAAACACCGTAACTCGGGATCCTTTTGTATGGAGAGTTGAAAGAAATCCAGAGTTTCAATAAAAGAAAATGGAATTTCGATCAATATGATGCCTTTTCTTTTCTTGTTTTTATTTTATGGTTTCACAAGAAAGTTTCTATTAAATAAACACGTTTTATAATGTTGTCTGTTAAGTTTTTTTTCCCTGATAGACATGAAGGGTGCATCGCAAAGTGACACCGACCCTAAAGAATCAAAATGGAAGAAAAAAAAAAAAGGGGGGATTCATGAAAGGGAATAATAGATTCAATTGGAAGGAATGAAATGTTTAAATATTAACATTTATACACATATCGTATATTCTGGTCATAATAAAAAAATTCATAAATAAAAAATAAATAAAATGGCAATATTTTTTCAATTCCTTCTATTAGTACACACTCTTCCTATATATCTTGTTTAAATTTTCAACCGTTCATAAAATACTTTTTATTCATCCATTCAAGTTCAAATACAATTTTTTTGAACTTGCAGTGGATGACGCTGGATGTGAATACAGTTTTTCAAATATTAATTCAGTAATTAAATTTAATTAATTAATTTTAGTTTTTTTTAGATTTAGGTAGCATATATCTACGAATAGATGGTGCCAGATAAACTTAAAGAAATGAATGGAAATTATTTATAAAGGACTTTCTTAAATATAGTGAAAAAAAGTAGGAATTGACTTAAAATTTTTTTTTTTTATATTACTTGTTTTATGTTGAGGATTGGATGACATTCCCTTTGGAGAGAGGGGAGGGGCCTCTCAAAATCAATTCTCCCGAATTGACTGTCATGTGGTGGAAACGCTATCAAGCAATTGCCACTTGACTAGAGCTCTGGCCTTTTGTACCATACGCTTTAGGTTCGAATTCTGGCAGGTGGCATGGTTGTTTTTGAGTGGTTTGGAATCCACGTAAAACTGTAGGTCTTGGTCTAATAAGGCTAAAATGGGCACAAAATAACCGTAGATCTACAAAAACCAAACCAAACCAAACTCTCAAGCAATTCGACTATTGACCGATGCTAGACACACAGGCAAGCTATAGATAACAGCCAACAAGTATCTTAAGTTTTTTGTGTGTTAAGTTTTTTTTTTTTTTTTTGCTAGACAAGAAGGGTACATCGAAAAGTGACACCGACCTAATGAATGAAAATGGAACAAAGAAAAAAGGGGGATTCACGAAAGGGAATAATAGATTCAATTGGATGGAATGAAATGTTTAAATATTAATATGTATACTCATATCACCCATTCTGATAAATATAAAGAATAATCGAAAAAGAAAGCCTTTTTATGTAGGGATAGGATGACATTGCCTTTACGAGGAAGGGGGATCTCAAAAGTAATTGTCCCTAATTTGCCAGTCGTACAAAACTCTCAAGTAATTCGACTATTAACTGTCTCACAAGCAAGGTATTCGTAATAGCCATTATAATGTCTCGACCTACACTAGACTTATAACGGCTTCAAGAAGAGGGCCACTTTTAGATTCATGGGAACTCTCTATTTTTTATTTAAGCCTTATATCTATCTATATACAAATATTAAGCACTGTTGATCAGTTATTTCATTGCATTTTTGTTTAATTTAAAATAGAGTTAAAAGTTAACTTATTAATAAAGTTACGTAACGTTTTAAATCTTTGAATGTATAAATATTAAAAGATTGCTTGTATGACTCTTTCTCTATGAATTGATCTGTTTTAAATTTCATTCATAAAATGAATGAATGTTGGATTGAAAAAGGATATATTTCGTTATTCATTTCCCAAAATGAATTTTATTCAAATAACGGTTTATAAAATAATAAATTTGTTACTTTACATCTAATGGAACCCATTCAAATATTTCAAACATGCTTGTACGAATGGGACAATACATTTTATAAATTAAGTAACACATCAAAGACCTTTAAATATGTTTTCAATAAATAAGGCAGGCCGGAAATTCCAACACATTCACGGATTGAATTTGTATACGTGCAATATAAAATAATCTAAATTTAACTTGCGAAGTATTAAATAAGGATTTCCTTAAAAGACTTCTCGCGGTGATTCCTGAAATAAATTCAATAAACCTTATTTACTGAGAACTCTCGCACAGCGAGTGCTGGTGTTGCTGCCGGCATCCATATGTGTCAACGCATAAACTAATTGGAAAGAGACTCAACTCGCTCCTTACTTTTATGGGCATTGTAACGGAGACTCAAAGACTGTGAATTTACGCACGATTTCACAAAACACAGTAACTCCGGGATCCCTTTGTATGGAGAGTTGAAAGAAATCCGGAGTTTCAATAAAAGAAAATGGAATTTCGATCAATGTGAGGGCTTTTATTTTTTTTTTTTTTTTTTTAAGGTTTCACAAGAAAGTTTCTATTGACTAAACACGTTTTCTAATGTTGTCTGTTAAGTTTTTTTTTTCTATGTGTTCGACATGAAGGATGCAGCGCAAAGTGATACCGACCTTAATGAATCACTTGGAAAAGGAAAAAAAAATTGGGATTCACGAGAGGGAATAATAGATAAAATTGGATGGAATGAAATATTTAAATATTGACATTTATATACATATCGCACATTCGAATCATTATAAAAAATATCGAAAATATATATAAAAAACTATTATTGATCTATTACATTAGATGAGTGACAGTCAACCAGGTCCCGAGCCCCCACTAGTGGGCATTCAAGCTTTCATGATGGGCGGTATGAGTTTTCTCGATACTGTAGCACTTTCCTTTTTCAATTCCTTCTATTAGCTCACACTCTCCCTATATATATCTTGTTCAAACTTTCAATCATTAACAAAATACTTTTTATTCATCCACTCAGGTTCAAATACATTTTTTTAAACTTGTAATGGATGATACTTGATGTTAATACAGTTTCTTCAAATATTGATTCATTCATTAAATATAATTAGTTAATTTTAGTTTTCAGATTTAAGTATTAGTTTTCAGATTCATATATCTATCCATAGATGGTGCCCGATAAACTTAAAAAAATGAATGAAAATTATTTATAATGGACTTTTCTGCAATAGAGTGGGAAAAAACAGTAGGAATTGACTTAAAATTTTTTTTTTTTTATAGTACTTGTTTTATGTTAGGGACAGGATGACACTGCCTTTGGGGAGGTAGGAGACTCTCAAAAGTAATTCTCCCGAGTTTGCCTGTCGCATAGTGGATACTCTGTCTAGAAATTCGATTATTGATTGATACTAGACACACAGGCGAGCTATTGATAACAGCCATCAAACCAGTTCACTTTTGAAAGTAGTGAGTGCAATTCATGTCATCAGTGAATTCGAAACTACACCCTCCTGCAAGTGTGTATCATGCTTTTTCATTGGCCAGAATTATTTATCATATGGATTATTTATCCATATAATAAATACATTTTTTTATGTTAGGATTATTTATCATATGGATCCGTCTAAATCATTCTTCTTCTTCATTGGCGCAATTGGTAAAATGCTACTCCGAAAATAGAAAATACTTATGTATCGTAGATAAAAATTAAGGTAAAAAATGGCAAACAAAAATTTAAAAAAAAAATATGCAGTTTTTAAGTTAACAATTTTGTACAATTAGGACTAGTTGTAGTAGTGTAGTATCAATTGCAATGGATTCTGAACGAATATGGGAGCTGAACAGAAGCACATATTTAGGGGAAAAAAAATAATAAAAACACTTTCCAGAAATCAAAAGTGTATTTATTTAATTAATTTATTTTTTGATTAAAAATTTTTTCATTTTTATTTATTTGTTTATTTTATAAATGAAAAAATCTATATGTCACTTATAAGATGAACGTATCTGACAATGCTTTATTCAGAGACAAACACTTTTCATGCCTTAGTTGAAACGTTTGTAACTGTTTAGAAGTCAAATTTGTCCAATATTAAATCGGGCTTGATGGTCTGGGGTATATGTTACCTTATTACTTCTTTTGAGAGTAAATACTTCATTTGATTCTAAGTTTTGAATATTATTTCTTAATTACTGCTTTTGAGAGTGTATGACCCACACTGATAGCACCCATGAACTCCTGCCATTATAACTACGATTGCTGGGACTGCCGGAAGCACGCAAGACATATACCTAGAATATTCGGAATTCAATGCTCCCTACATGTGAGGTTTGCAATACAGTACATAGACGACCCTTCAAACACCTCCTTGTGACCTAGTATATAATTTATTTCTGGTGTTTTCCTCGTCAGGATTTCCGAACTCTGTATTATCATGTTATTCCGTATCTTCTGGGTGTATCTATACCCAGAAGTTAGTGAACCTTGTGTATAATATCATTCATTGTTTCTAACATGTAAAATTTAATTCATTAAATAACTTTAGTAACATTGGATAAGCACATAAATTTGATGTCATTTAATCACATAATTTTATCGTCACAGTATAAACGTAATTGGAGACAACGCTTGTTTCAAAAGAGGCTCTTAAACGCGGACAAGACTGTCTTATTCAAGATCTCTAACATTTACTCAAATTGCCATAATCACAATTAGATCTTCTCATTAATGAAGACCGGGTGAACAGTTATAAATTTTAGCGCTCACTTTGGTTTGCGAGCATTACCACTGCATGGCAAATCTTCTTTTACTTGCGCAACAGCCCCATGGCGGACCTAGGTCGTCTGCCTGTTGGCAGATTTCGAGACAGCAGACGTTTTCTTTTTATGGGATAGGATTGTCAGTCCTACGCCCTACAGTCATATTAGATCGGGGGCTATGGGTTTAAAGTTTTTTTTCCTAATGCTGCTGGCAATATAGACCGTGATCTTTTATACCATAAGGGCTGCACCGATGTTACTCACTTTGCGTTACCCAGGGGGCGCGTGTAACTTCAAGATAAACCACGGACGCGAAGTAACAATGTCCCCCGCAATGATCTACGATCCTATTAGGATCGGGACCTACGGTTTAAAGTGGATTCCGAACCGCTACAAACACCCATGGCAACGCCGGGATTCGAACTCGATACCTGTCGATACTGAGGCGAGCGCTGCCAGCCACTCGGCCGTCAGATCCCGGTTTTAAAGTAGATTTCGAACCCCAACAAACATCCACGGCATCGCCGGGACTCGAACCCGAAATCTGTGGTACCGACAGCCAGAGCGTTAGCGATATGACAAATATTCATATTTAATTCGAATTTGTGGATTTAAATGTATTTATAAAATTATTAAAATTTTTTATTTGAAATTAGAAATTTTATGGATGATTTTCTGGTGATTTAAACAATTTTAATTGTGTCAGAGTACACTATAATTATTTAATAGAGTTCGTAAAAATCGTTTCAATTTTCTATTTATATATGATATTTTTACTTTATTTATCAAATTAACTGATTTTAAATTCATTTAAAAATTCAAAAGTATGAAGATAATAAATTTATTACAAAAAAATTTGAATTGTAAATAAAATTAAAATTGCAAACCAAAATGAAAACAAAAAAAATGTAAACGTAAAAAAAAAAAAATTAAATGCAAACAAAAAAAATTGTGAACGTAAAAAAAAAAAAAAAAAATTATAATTAAATTGTAAGCAAAAATTAAAAATGCAAACAAAATTTGTAAAACTAAAAGAATTGTAGTTAAATTGTAAACAAAAATTAAGATGAAAAACAATAAATTGTAAACGTAAAAAAAATATATATATATAATTAAATTGTAATCAAAATGCTAATTTTTTTACATATATCTTTTATGGTTTGAGCGAAAATGCATATTATTTTTGTTTCAAAAGATTTTCAATTCTTTGTATAGAAGTAAAAAAATATAGAAACTAATAAAATATTATTTTTTTAAATTTTCTCAAAAAACTAAAATATATAATTATATAAGTCCAAATTATAATATTTGAATTTAAATTAAAAATCAAGATACTTTGTGTGATGCTTTAAAATATCATTATTTTAAGAAATTTAAAACAATTTCGTAAGGTCTAAAGTTATACATAGTATGTATATTAATAATATCTATTCTTTTAGACATTATTGTTTTTCACTTTATATACGCGAATGAATAATAAATTAAAATAATTTTTTACAATAAAATTTTTTAAAAAAATTACACAATAAAATTTTTAAATTAAAATACTTTTTTTTAAATTTGAATATTTGAAGATAAATAAGAGTGACGATAAATTAAAAAAAAAAAATATCACTTTTTTTCTAATGAAATATATGAATATCTACATAAACTAAATTATTTTTTATTACACAAACATAAAAAATGAATTTTTTTGTATTAAAAAATACCTTAGATAAATAAATGAAATATATATGTTTGACGGTATTTCCATCTTGCAAATTGTTTCGCTCCTACCAATGTGCTACATTGTACCACATCTAGATATTTATCATCGTTTTCTCAGAGGACAAGTTGTATTTTATTTCTCACTAAATAACACAAATTCCATAAGTCGATAATCGATAAAATAGGGAAAAAAAATCAATACATATTGAAAGATAACAAAGAGGTAAAAGAGGTAAAGAATAATAGCTGCGAAATCGTATAAAAATGTTTCTCCTCATTAATTATACCTATCGGAATATGTTCAGAAATCGGAATTCCGATACATACGGGAATAATTTTTCTTGAAATTCCTTACTAAATTAATAAATAAACTATATCTCAAATGGAATCATAACAATTTCTTTTCATGATAATCATGATAGATTATAAACAATCCTTTTATTTTTTATTTTGTTGTTGTTAGTCCTCTTTGTCCGGCAGCGTAGGACGAACACCCCGTGAGTAATGGATGGAGGGAAAGGGGGCAGCTTCTGTTGTGATAGAGCACCCGTAGGTAGAAGTCTGACTTGGCTCCGAGTCGCTGAAGAACAAGGGCAGTGCCTTCTTTAAGGACTTTTAGGAAGATTACCCCATATTTGCGTTTTGTATGGGGAAAACACGGAAAAATTCCAACCAGGTTGAATGACTCACGATGCAAGTTTCTAACCATCAAAACGGCATTTAGTCTCCTCATTTGTGAAATAGGTCTACAACAATGCTACCAGGGAATTGAACCTCAGCCCTAATGTTCGCCAGCGGCGCATATTACCACTGAGCCACAAGTTGGGCTTATTTTGTTTTATACATTTTTAAAATGCATTGCTTTCTTATAAATTTTATAGCGGCTTGATGGCCAATTGTCTAGCGCTCTGGCCTTTGATACCACAGGTTTCAGGTTTGAATCCTGATGGTACCATGGATGTTTGTGAGTGGTTCGGAATCTACGTTAAACTATATGTCCTGGTCTAATTAGCCTAAAATGTGCACAATATGACAGTAGAGCGACAATCCAAACCTATCGTTTTTATGTAAAATTAAAATTTCTTGTTATTTTTGCAAAATGAAATTATGAAAAATTTTCTTAACTCTCTTATTTAGTATGTCTTTGTATATAAACTGTTTACAATTCATAAAGTGTAAAACCCTTTATATTAAACTATTTTATATCCCTAACCAAACCAGCCCTTTTATTATCTTTAGCGGGGGAATTTACACTGCCATACCAGGTGCACGTCTTTCCCTTCAAAACAAATAAAAACTTTTGTTGTATTCCAAGAAACATTTCTCCTCCTATTCACTGAGAAGTTGTCCTGTCCGCTCCTGAATTTAAATACGAAGATCCTGGAAGGAGATGAAGGTTCTCCTGGAGTATGAAAGCCCACGTACTCCTTCATTAAAGCATCCAGAGGAATGCGCATGCACTCCATAAAAGACATCTCAATGTCAGGATTTCCATTTCTCAAAAGGCACCACATGCGACCCGTATTAACCCGAGAAATTCTCGGTGGAACCCGCGCACTTTTAAGTATTATGTAAACAACCCACTTTCTCATATATTTTGCTCACAGCGCGAGTAGTTTGAGAATTTTTAAAGTGCTTCTGTAGTGATACTTCGCCCGCAATAATATTCTGGCGAGTTTAAAGACATGCATTCTTCTCAAGGATAGAGGTGTAATAACAACTGACCTTTAAGAAATTATAAAAGTGAATTGAAATTTAATATTTCTATTTTTATAATATAATATAGCAATTTATCACTTTGTATATTGAAAACCACTTTTAACTTCACTACTTATTACTTAACGAACAAAAAGTACATATACATGGGAAATGAAGATATACATGCCAATATATACAAGGGAGAGAATATATATATGCTGACATATACATACGCATACATGGGAGAGGAATATATGCATGTTGACATATATGAATTATTCATGGATAAACAATATCTGCATGCTATATCCTTTACATGGGAAAGGAATATATATTTTGACGTATACATTACATATACATGGGAGAGGATCAAGATATATATATATATATATATACAAAGGGTATATATGAAACCTGATATCAATCAAACCTGATTCAAATGTTAATTTTACTGAGACTGGGAATCCTAGAGATTTGCGGTGTCATGAATAGCACATACCAAGTTTGGTTAAAGTTGGTCTGCAAACGTTTATTTTTCCTAAAAAGTTATATTTTTATCTATGTATGTACTTCGATACGGTTCCATTCATAGATATCAGAATATCCAGTCGATATTCACTTTTAATCCATGTGTTGCGCAGCATGTCAGTTGTGACTGAAGTGATGGCTTCCATAATTCTGTGGCGGAGATCACAAACATCATGTACAAGTATAGCGTAGACCTTATCTTTGACATAGTCTCACGGAAAGAAATCCAGAGGAGTTATGTCTGGAGATCGCGGTGGCCAAGCAGTGTGTCCATCTTATTCTATCCATCGCTGCAGAGGAAGAACGGCAAAAGTTTGAGCTACTCGTAAAGTGCGGTGAGGCAGCATCCTGCTGGAATATCACATTTGACTGCAAAGTGAGTAGCTACGCAAAAACAAACTGTTCAAGCATGCCAAGATAAATGGAAATTTGCAGTTTCCATGAAGAAAACGGTCTGACGATTATACCACGCACCAGACCACATCACACATCCATTTTTTCACTGTCTCTGACATGTTCTCGATCAATATGAGGTTGTTCTGAATCTCAAACACGAACGCTGTGTCGATTAGTCGTTCCAGATGTGTTGAATGTTGATTCGTCACTGAATATCATACTCTGTAGTTAATTGCGATCGTTGTCAATCCGGTCCAGGATCACAATAGCAAAATTTTGGCTTTTTGGTAGGTCTTCGTGCTTTAGCGTCTGTAGGGTTTGAACTTTATAGGCATGTACACTCAGTCTTTCATGCAGCACTTTATTCTAATAATGCATCTACAAACTAATGGTTTCGAAAAAAAGAAAACAATTTGCATCAGAATAAACTTGTATGTATTGCTATTTATAATATCCTCATCATCATCTGTACAGCAATAGCCCTATAGTGGCCCAAAACCGTCAGCCTACTGGCAGATTTCGAAGCAGGATATATTTTTATTTTTACGGAATAGAGTTGTTAATCCTGCATCCAACGCTTTACAGTCATAGTAGACCAGGACCTACTGTTTAAAGTATATTCCGAAACTCTATAAACATCCATGGCATCGCCGGGACTCAAACCGAAATTTGTGGTACTGTTCGCCAGAGCATTAGATACTCGGTCAACAGGCCCCTATTTGTAATATCGCAAAAAAGCAGATCTCTAGACTCATAGTTTCCATACAATTAACATTTGAAACCGAGATGTGGGCAGCCTGTATATTATATTTCTCGCTTATCTTAGGTTTTACCGTAAATCCGTGATAAATTCCACTATAAATCAGTCATTCATATAAAACGAATGAAATAAATAAAAAGAAAGAATCTGAATTCTATTTCCATGTCACTTGAAAAATAAAGAATTAGATAACAACAAGAGAAGTGTGTCCTACAGGGACTGAAATTCGAAATGGTGAGGAACGAGTCGAATTTCCTCAAAGAGAAGTTTGAATGAAAAACATAAATCAGTCCAATATCCTTTCACAAGAAGATGAAATTTTTTATCTGCAGCAAAATGTTTTATCCTTTTTTATTTTTCATATTGTACGTAAGGGGAAATAGCAGGACGAAAATAAAATGTTACTTCTGTATTCAATTTATTTGACAAAAGTTTGTCTCCATAAAAAAATTAAAGAGGATTTCCATTTATTGTTATATATGAATTGAAATCAATGGATAATTAAAAATAATGAATAATAATATATTGATTTCTATATTGAATTTTTTTGCCAAAAGTATGTGTCCATAAAAATTAAAGAGGATTTCAATTTATTGTTATATATGAATTGAAATCAATGGATAATTAAAAATAATAAAAAAATCAAAAGGAAAGAGTTTCAAACGTAGCAAAACCATATGCATTAAATGCATATGCTTATTCAAAAATGAAAATATAACAATAAGAAAAAGAGGTTTTAGTTTTTATAATTGATTTAGTTAAAAATTTCAGATTCCCCACTGAACTTTTTTTCTAAAAAAGATAGTTATAAAACACTTGTAAGTTTTTTTAAATACGATTGAAATAGAAGTTCGCAGTTAGAAATATCATTCACTTTTAGATAGTCTATTAACAATAAAAGTTTTCAAATGCGCCACAACACAGAAATATTCTAAAAGTTTAAAATTCAATCTACAAGAATAATGAACTATTTTTAAAGAACAATTTTTCCAAAAATAAGATCGTTATTAGATTGATTTATAGAAATAAAATAAATGATTAAGTTTATAAAAAAGTCTTCAGTTTTTCTTTATTTCAAAGCTTAGAAACTTGATTCGATGAAATAATCAACAGAATGCCATTCTAAATAAAAAATTCTTTTTTTTTCTTATTTATCAATTTTATCAATCAATAATGTGTTCTAGTTTGGTTGTATAAGAACTTGCTATTTTCAACAAACACCATTGATTTTCTACAAGTAGCTGACGATTTCGGGCGTTGTTCTGTAGCTGAGGGTCTAGCGCTATGGCTCTTGGTGCCATAGGTTTCGGCAATGCCATGTATCTTTTGTAGTGTTTTGGAATCCACTTTAAACCATAGGTCTCAGTCTAATATAACTGTAGAGTTTTGGTGTAGGGCTCACAATTCTACCCCGTACGAAGAAATCTTCTCATGTTTCTGAATCTGTCAGTAGGCAAATGGTCTTTGTCCACCATGGGATTGTTGTGCCGTTTAATGTCAAATTGTTTTTGTTTTTGAAATGACATTGAAGAAGATTAATTCTTCTAATCTCATTAAAGATCATATAAGGTCTTATAAAAGGTGGGAGGACTAATTAAAGATATTATTACTTCTTAACGATTTATTAAAGACCATTTCATGTTTATCAAGTATAAAAATTTCATACTATATGATGTCTTTTTGTATCTTGTGGTATAAGTATATAGAATTATCTCTTCGAAACTAACATCAGATTTTGTTGTTCTTGAAAGGACTTGAAGAACATTAATTCTTCACATCTTATTAAAGACCATTTAAGAAAAAGTTTTAGTAAATGATTTGTGTTTTGTAGTATAATGATGAGCAATTTAATATATTCTTAGTGTAACACATTCACGACATGTTAAGTAGGTCGCCTGACCATGTTTATTTTAAACCACAAAATATTCTTCTTCTCAATCATCTTAAAATGCTCTGATTAAGGTTCAGATATTCTTTTTGTTTATATTTTGAGGGCAGTTCTGCTATCGTGAATAATAAAATTCTTGTTTGACATACGCTTTAAATTTTTATTTATTGATTCGCTTAAATGTCCCATGTTTATTGTATTAATTCGATTTCTGCAAACAACACAACACTTAAAAGGAACAAAGATTCTGAGTACAATGTAATGATGCCACTGAATGTAATAGTCCTGAATACAGTTTTCAGTCCAGATGCGAGCGGCACTGGAAGATGGCATCTGTCCAACGGTCATTGTTGTCACATACCACGAGGAATTGAAATATTATATATATAATTATATATAGATAGATTTGTAGCAGAATGGAGGTTGCGACAAGTTACAGTGGCTTTTTTAAAAAAATTGAAGAATCGACACTGAGTCCTTTTACAAAGATTATTAGTTAACTTGAATAAAAATATTTTGGAAACCAGCAAGGAAGTTGGAAACCAGCTCGAATTCTAAGGAAATATGAGTATTTCTCGTGTCTGAGTCAAAATGAATAACTTGTATAATGTAGCTCACTGAAAGAAGTCTGGTTAATGATGAGTGGTCTAGTGAATGCTGTTTCTTCATAAAAATCCGGTGTCAGAGAAATTAGTGTTTATAGAGCAAAATGACTTCCATTATACCATTCGTTACTTTAAATTAACGATTGGTATATATATATATATATATATATATATATATATACACTGAAGTGACAAAAAAGTCATGGGATACCTCTTAATATCGTGTCGGCCTCCTTTCGCCCGGCGAAGTGCAGCAACTCGACGTGGCATGGACTCAACAAGTCGTTGGAAGTCTTCTTGCAGGAATATTGAGCCATGCTGTCTCGATAGACGTCCATAATTGTGAAAGCGTTGATGGTGCAGGATTTTGGGCACGAACAGACCTCTCGATGGTGTCCCATAAATGCTCGATGGGATTCATGTCGGGCGATCTAGGTGGCCAGATCATTCGTTGGAATTGTCCAGAATGTTCTTGAAACCAATCGCGAACAGTTGTGGCCTGCTGACATGGCGCATTGTCATCCATAAAAATCCCATCGTTGTTTGGGTACATGAAGTTAATGAATGGCTGCAAGTCATCTCCAAGTAGCTGAAAATAAGCATTTCCAGTCAATGTTCGGTCCAGTCGCACCAGAGGACCAAGTCCATGCCATGAAAAACAGCCCACACCATTATGGAGCCACCACCAGCTTGAACAGTGCCTTGCTGACAGTTTGGGTCCATGGCTTCGTGGGGTCTGCACACTCGAACCCTACCATCAGCTCTTACCAACTGAAATCGTGACTCATCGGACCAGGCTACGGTTTTCCATTCATCTAGGGACCAACCGATATGCTCACGTGCCCACGAGAGTCGCTGCAAGTGATGTCGTTCAGTCAGTAAAGGCACTCGAGTCGGTCTTCTGCTGGAATAGCCCAAGAAAGCCAAATTTTTTCGCACAGTTCTAACAGACAAGTCCCTTGTACGTCCCACATTGATTTCTGCCGTTATTTGACGCAGTGTTGCTTGTCTGTTAGAATTTACGACTTTTGCAGACGTCGCCGGTCTCGGTCGTTAAGTGCAGGCGGTCGACCACTGCGCTGTCCATGGTGGGATGTTATGCCTGAAATGTCATACTCTCGGCACACCTTGGCACAGTGGATCTGGGAATGTTGAATTCCCTAACGATTTCCGAAATGGCATGACCCATGCGTCTAGCTCCAACTAACATTCCGCGTTCAAAGTCTGTTAATTCCCGTCGTGCGGTCATCTTCACGTCAAAACCTCTTCACATGAATAACTTGAACAGAAATGAAAGCTCTGCGAAAACACTGCGCATTTAGACCTGTTCTACGCGATGCTACTGCCATCTGAAAATTTGCATATTGCTATCCCATGACTTTTGTCACTTCAGTGTATATATATATATATATATATATATATATTAGATATATAAATGGAATGTTTCATAGGATGGCGATTGGTTTACATATGCAGAAAATTTGAAGGAAAATAGTTAAAAATTAACTTAGTCATTCAGGTATTTTAAACATAATTTCGCTATTATGAATTATATATATATATATTAATGATTTTTACCTAAATATTAAACTGATACCTTTAATATTTAAAACAGTTTTTATTTCCACTGTATATACATTTTCTATAAAAGTAATATATATATTTTAATTGTTTATATTAGATAAGAATTTTCCTGCTTGTAACTGGAGATGTTCTAATTCTTATATTAAAAACTTATTTTTAATTAATAAATTAAAATAGTATTTTTTTTTATTTAATTGAAAGAAAATATAACGAAATAAAATAATTCATTATTTTTACACGGAGTGCGTACATTTAATTTAAAGCATGCTATTATTGAAAGAGTAAGAACCTTCTAACGAATTTTAATTTAAATTTCGTATGAAGTGTTTAGGTAGTTTGAAAATGTTTTCAGTAACTGATTGTGCTGGCCGTTAATTACTTTTAAAATGACAAGCATCGTATCGGAACAAGTATTGACTCTGCGTCGAGTAGTTTTAACTTTCCTTCTCTAACAAAATTGTTGAAAAGCAGAACTCTGAATACTTCAAGGCATTTGACAAATTAGTGCAATCATTTCGTTTTGAACTCCGGCCCAAAAGATGGTGACTTCTTTAATTATTTTGCAGTTGCAATGACAACTTCTCTCGAAGTTACTTTTGATTTTTGAAAGTAAAAACATGTTTGAGGTGGATGCCAACTTAAATTTCTATTTTCAGAAGTATTTTATGGTTAGATTTGAGTCAATATAAATTCAGTAACCAAAATATACTTTATTCAGAAAACAGAATACTGTTTGCAGAAGACATTCAAACATGAGAAAATATCTTTTTATAAGGACATAACAAAGTTGGATTAAGAGGATGTTAAAGATAGAATGAACTTTATTTACTACAAAACATTTGAAAGCATGCGGCTTGTTATTTGGTCAAATATTTTGATATCTGTCTAAAATTATTCTATAGGATTTTGAAAAAAAGGGAAAATTAATCTTAAAAGTTTATATGATAAAGTTCTAAGAAAGAAAAATAAATAGATACAGTCCATAGGATTTTGGAAAAAAGGGTAAACTAATCTTAAAGTCTATAGGATAAATTTATCCTATAGACTTTAAGATTAAATTATTTATATTTTTAAAAATAATCTTAAGAAAATAAATAAAAGTCTATAGTTAAAGTTAAAGTCAAAGGGTAAAGTATGTAGTCAAAGTCAAAGGGTAAAGTATATATATAAATAGTTAAAGTCTATAGGGCTTTGAAAACAGGAAAAATTAATCTTAAAGTTTATAGTATCAAGTTATAGGAAAGAAAAAATAAATAGATAGTCTATAGGATAAAGTTATAGGAAAGAAAATAAATAGATAAAATCTATAGGACTTTGAAAAAAAAGGAAAAACAATCTTAATGTCTATAGGATAAAATTATAGGAAAGAAAAATAATTAATGTCTATAGGACTTTGAAAAGAAAAAGGGAAATTTAATCTTAAAGTCTATAGGATAAAGTTATAGGAAAAAAATAAGTAGATAAAGTCTAAAGGGCTTTGAAAAAGTTGGAAATTAATCTTAAAGTCTATAGGATAAAGTTATAGGAAAGAAAAATAACTAGATAAAATCTATAGGACTTTGAAAAAAAGGGAAAAACAATCTTAATGTCTATAGGATAAAAAGTTATAGGAAAGAAAAAAATAACTAGATAAAATCTATAGGACTTTGAAAAAGGGAAAAATAATCTTAATGTCTATAGGATAAAATTATAGGAAAGAAAATAATTAATGTCTATAGGACTTTGAAAAAGAAAAAGGGAAATTTAATCTTAAAGTCTATAGGATAAAGTTATAGGAAAGAAAATAAGTAGATAAAGTCTAAAGTGCTTTGAAAAATTGGAAATTAATTAAGATTAATTTCCAATTTTTTATCTTCTTTATATTTTTTTATTTTTTTTATTTAAGTCTATAGGATAAAGTTATAGGAAAGAAAAATAACTAGATAAAATCTATAGGACTTTGAAAAAGGGAAAACAATCTTAATGTCTATAGGATAAAATTATAGGAAAGAAAAATAATTAATGTCTATAGGACTTTGAAAAGAAAAAGGGAAATTTAATCTTAAAGTCTACAGGATAAAGTTATAGGAAAGAAAATAAGTAGATAAAGTCTAAAGGGCTTTGAAAAAATTGGAAATTAATCTTAAAGTCTGTAGCACAAGGTTATAGAAGAGAAAAATAAATAGATAAAGTTTTCTGGACTTTGAAAAAAGGAAAAACTAATCTTAAAGTCTATTAAAAATTAAAAATTATGTATAAGTCTATAGGTCAAAGTTGTAGGAAAGAAAAATAAATAGATAAAGTCTTTAAGACTTAGAAAAAAAGGGGAAATTAATCTTAAAGTCGATAGGATAAGTTATAGGAAAGAAAAATAATTTATAAAGGATAAAGTCCATAGGACTTTGATAAAAGGAAAACTAATCTTAAAGTCTATTAAAAATTAAAAATTATGTGTAAGTCTATAGGTCAAAGTTGTAGGAAAAGAAAAATAAATAGATAAAGTCTTTAAGACTTAGAAAAAAGGGGAAATTAATCTTAAAGTCGATAGGATAAGTTATAGGAAAGAAAAATAATTTATAAAGGATAAAGTCCATAGGACTTTGATAAAAGGAAAACTAATCTTAAAGTCTATTAAAAATTAAAAATTATGTGTAAGTCTATAGGTCAAAGTTGTAGGAAAAGAAAAATAAATAGATAAAGTCTTTAAGACTTAGAAAAAAAAGGGGAAATTAATCTTAAAGTCGATAGGATAAGTTATAGGAAAGAAAAATAATTTATAAAGGATAAAGTCCATAGGACTTTGATAAAAAGGAAAAACTAATCTTAAAGTCTATTAAAAATTAAAAATTATGTGTAAGTCTATAGGTCAAAGTTGTAGGAAAGAAAAATAAATAGATAAAGTCTTTAAGACTTAGAAAAAAAGGGGAAATTAATCTTAAAGTCGATAGGATAAGTTATAGGAAAGAAAAATAATTTATAAAGGATAAAGTCCATAGGACTTTGATAAAAGGAAAAACTAATCTTAAAGTCTATTAAAAATTAAAAATTATGTGTAAGTCTATAGGTCAAAGTTGTAGGAAAGAAAAATAAATAGATAAAGTCTTTAAGACTTAGAAAAAAAGGGGAAATTAATCTTAAAGTCGATAGGATAAGTTATAGGAAAGAAAAATAATTTATAAAGGATAAAGTCCATAGGACTTTGATAAAAGGAAAAACTAATCTTAAAGTCTATTAAAAATTAAAAATTATGTATAAGTCTATAGGTCAAAGTTGTAGGAAAGAAAAAAAATAGATAAAGTCTTTAAGACTTAGAAAAAAGGGAAATTAATCTTAAAGTCGATAGGATAAGTTATAGGAAAGAAAAAATAATTTATAAAGGGATAAAGTCCATAGGACTTTGATAAAAGGAAAAACTAATCTTAAAGTCTATTAAAAATTAAAAAAAATTATGTGTAAGTCTATAGGTCAAAGTTGTAGGAAAGAAAAATAAATAGATAAAGTCTTTAAGACTTAGAAAAAAAGGGAAATTAATCTTAAAGTCGATAGGATAAGTTATAGGGAAAGAAAAATAATTTATAAAGGATAAAGTCCATAGGACTTTGATAAAAGGAAAACTAATCTTAAAGTCTATTAAAAATTAAAAATTATGTGTAAGTCTATAGGTCAAAGTTGTAGGAAAGAAAAATAAATAGATAAAGTCTTTAAGACTTAGAAAAAAAAAAGGGAAATTAATCTTAAAGTCGATAGGATAAGTTATAGGAAAGAAAAATAATTTATAAAGGATAAAGTCCATAGGACTTTGATAAAAGGAAAACTAATCTTAAAGTCTATTAAAATTAAAAATTATGTGTAAGTCTATAGGTCAAAGTTGTAGGAAAGAAAAATAAATAGATAAAGTCTTTAAGACTTAGAAAAAAAGGGGAAATTAATCTTAAAGTCGATAGGATAAGTTATAGGAAAGAAAAAATAATTTATAAAGGATAAAGTCCATAGGACTTTGATAAAAGGAAAACTAATCTTAAAGTCTATTAAAAATTAAAAATTATGTGTAAGTCTATAGGTCAAAGTTGTAGGAAAGAAAAATAAATAGATAAAGTCTTTAAGACTTAGAAAAAAGGGGAAATTAATCTTAAAGTCGATAGGATAAGTTATAGGAAAGAAAAATAATTTATAAAGGATAAAGTCCATAGGACTTTGATAAAAGGAAAACTAATCTTAAAGTCTATTAAAAATTAAAAATTATGTGTAAGTCTATAGGTCAAAGTTGTAGGAAAAGAAAAATAAATAGATAAAGTCTTTAAGACTTAGAAAAAAAGGGGAAATTAATCTTAAAGTCGATAGGATAAGTTATAGGAAAGAAAATAATTTATAAAGGATAAAGTCCATAGGACTTTGATAAAAGGAAAACTAATCTTAAAGTCTATTAAAAATTAAAAATTATGTATAAGTCTATAGGTCAAAGATTGTAGGAAAGAAAAAAATAAATAGATAAAGTCTTTAAGACTTAGAAAAAAAAATAATCTTAAAGTCGATAGGATAAGTTATAGGAAAGAAAAATAATTTATAAAGGATAAAGTCCATAGGACTTTGATAAAAGGAAAAAAAATAATCTTAAAGTCTATTAAAAATTAAAAATTATGTGTAAGTCTATAGGTCAAAGTTGTAGGAAAGAAAAAATAAATAGATAAAGTCTTTAAGACTTAGAAAAAAGGGAAATTAATCTTAAAAAGTCGATAGGATAAGTTATAGGAAGAAAAATAATTTATAAAGGATAAAGTCCATAGGACTTTGATAAAAGGAAAACTAATCTTAAAAGTCTATTAAAAATTAAAAATTATGTGTAAGTCTATAGGTCAAAGTTGTAGGAAAGAAAATAAATAGATAAAGTCTTTAAGACTTAGAAAAAAAGGGGAAATTAATCTTAAAGTCGATAGGATAAGTTATAGGAAAGAAAAAATAATTTATAAAGGATAAAGTCCATAGGACTTTGATAAAAGGAAAAACTAATCTTAAAGTCTATTAAAAATTAAAAATTATGTGTAAGTCTATAGGTCAAAGTTGTAGGAAAGAAAAATAAATAGATAAAGTCTTTAAGACTTAGAAAAAAGGGGAAATTAATCTTAAAGTCGATAGGATAAGTTATAGGAAAGAAAAATAATTTATAAAGGATAAAGTCCATAGGACTTTTTGAAAAAGGGAAAAACTAATCTTAAAGTCTATTAAAAATTAAAAATTATGTGTAAGTCTATAGGTCAAAGTTGTAGAAAGAAAATAAATAGATAAAGTCTTTAAGACTTTTTGAAAAAGGGGAAATTAATCTTAAAGTCGATAGGATAAGTTATAGGAAAGAAAAAATAATTTATAAAGGATAAAGTCCATAGGACTTTGATAAAAAGGAAAACAATCTTAAAGTCTATTAAAAATTAAAAATTAATGTATAAGTCTATAGGTCAAAGTTGAAAAGAAAAAAAATAATCTTAAAGTCTTTAAGACTTTAGAAAAAAAATAAGGGGAAATTAATCTTTGAAAAAATCGATAGGATAAGTTATAGGAAAGAAAAATAATTTATAAAGGATAAAGTCCATAGGACTTTGATAAAAGGAAAACTAATCTTAAAGTCTATTAAAAATTAAAAAATTATGTGTAAGTCTATAGGTCAAAGTTGTAGGAAAGAAAAATAAATAGATAAAGTCTTTAAGACTTAGAAAAAAAAAGGGAAATTAATCTTAAAGTCGATAGGATAATTTATAGGAAAGAAAAATAATTTATAAAGGATAAAGTCCATAGGACTTTGATAAAAGAAAAACTAATCTTAAAGTCTAGGTTTGAAATAATGAACTAAAAAGGAAAGAGAGTACTTTTAGGAAAATTACAACATTCAACACGTGAAAAAAAAACTGTTCAATTCCCAGTCTAAATGAATTTATTAGTTTATGTTTACTAATATAATTAAAAGATTCTAACGGGGTTTTTCAAATAGGCTATGATCTTATTCCCAGATGAGTAATTTATTAATTAAGGTACGGTTTGATTAAAATGTTAATCCAAACCATGCTATTACAAAAGCAAGGAATTTGGTCAATTAGCATCGATTGCTTTTACATGTCAATGATAGTAATGATAATTTTTTTTTATTAAAAGAATGGTAATAAACTTGATTAGAAAACAGTGTTAAAGTTATTGAAATGTGTTTTAACATTAAATGAAAAAAATGAACATAAACTGTAAAATAAAATAAGAAAATTATATTTTTCTTTTTTTCGTTGTCATATTAAATCAAAATAATAGTTTTCTTATTTTATTTTACAGTTTTGAAATTAGCCACTAATATTCTTATATATAATTCATTAAAATTGGTTTAAAAAAAAATAATTTATTTTATACATATAGAAATTATATTAGCTTACAAATATTACTTTTTTATAAAAAGCAATTTTGAAATTTGTTTTGTTAATAAGTATAAACAGATTCAGTTTTAATATCATTTTAGCATTTCTGTTGGAATAATACTTTGAATAATTAGAAAATTTTTTATCATACATAACAAATTTAAAATATCTCTTAAGATATTCACAAAACATTATTTTTAAAAATAATTTCAACATCCTGTTTATTCACAGGAAAACTCATACACATAAAACGATTCTACATGCTTATATGAATTATAAAATATAATCTAGAAAGAACTCTTCTACTTTAAGTAGATGTATAAAATATAAAGATTAGTACTAAAGTATTCTAAATAAAATATTTAAGACTTACTGGTTTTTTTTCGTGTACAATACATACTAGAATGCATTTTTTACTACGAAACACTCAAAAGACATTTTTTACTTTCATTAAATGCACAGTATTTTCTTATTCAAAAAATTCCAAAATAAGGCAGAGAGTAGTTTTTTCAGTTTTCTAAGAATTTTTAAAAATAATGCATGTACGAAATAAATTTTATATATTTTTACCCCAAACTTGAAAGGAAGCATAAAAACTAAAATGACTCTTCGTATGTTGCTAAAAATTTATAAGTGTGCTTTAATATATTATACTACACATAATTATTTAATGTAAAGAATTTTAAAAGTTTAAATATTTAGTTTAGTGCAATGTTAAAATTCGTTTAAGTTTTGCAAAAACATTAAAAAGACTTAATACAGTTTATACGGAATAATAATTTTCGTTTTATTTTGAGAACTTTCTATGGGTGTTTTTTAAAGGAACATTAAACTGTGTTTCTCTCTAATTTGAACAAATTTAACATTTACAATTTTTAAGGCTCGTGTAAAATAAAATAAATGTAGTAAAATTCTTATTATAATAAATATCTTAATATAATAAATTTCTAAATATAATAAATTTCTTAATATAATAATTTTTAAACATAATAAATTCTTAATATGATAAATTTTTTAATATAATATCTTTTCTAAATATAATAAATTTCTTATAAAAAATAAATTTGTTAATGTGATAAATTTCTTATTATAACAGATTTATTAATATAATAATTTCTAAATGTAATAAGTTTCTTATTAAAATAAATTCCTAAATGTAATAAATTTCTAACTGTAGTAAATTTCTAAATATAATAAATTTCAGAAGATATTTACTCTGTTTTAAATAACTTATGGTAGAAATAATTTCTTAGAAATTAAAAAATAACATTAATTATTCATACGAAAAACATATATTTAAGATTATTTCTTCTTCAAATTAATAAATACATACTAAAAAAACACTACTGTATTAAAGCATTATAACTTTTAAAAAAAAAAAATTAGAATATTATGTTTACATATCTAGTAATAATTATCAATAATCAAACAAAATAATTAATTATTAATGCGAAACACATATTTAAGATTATTTTATACTGTAAAATTATTAAATACATATTCAAAAATATTTGCTACTTTACTAACACATTATATTTTTTGAAAAAATTAGAATATTTATGTTTTACATATGTAGTAATGATTTTTATCAATAACCAAACAATATTATTAATTATTAATGTGAAACACATATTTAAGATTATTTCCTATTTAAAATTATTAAATACATACTCAAAAATTGTGCTACTTTATTAATGCATTATAATTAAAAAAAAAAAAATTGGAATGTTTATGTTTGCATATGTAGTAATAATTTTTTTAATCAAACAATAATCAAATTATTAATGTGAAAATCATTAAGATTATTAATGTAATACAACTCAAAAATTGTGCTACTTTTATTAATGCATTATAATTAAAAAAAAAAATTGGAATGTTTATGTTTGCATATGTAGTAATTTTTTTATTAATAACCAAACAATAATATTAATTATTAATGTGAAAACATTTTAAGATTAAAAATTATTAAATACATACTCAAAAATTGTGCTATTTATTAATGCATTATAATTAAAAAATAATGTTTATTTTGCATATGTAGTAATAATTTTTTTTATCAATAATCAAATAAAATCATTAATTATTAATGTGATTTTTACTATTTTTATACTGTAAAATTATTAAATACATACTCAAAAATATTGCTATTTACTTGCATTATATTTAAAAAAAAATTAGAATATTTATGTTTACATATGTAGTAATAATTGTTATCAATAACCAAACAATATCATTAATTATTAATGTGAACACATATTTAAGATTATTTTATACTGTAAAATTATTAAATACATACTCAAATAGTGCTAAATTATTAATGCAAAAATAGTGCTACTTTAATGCATTATAAATTTAAAAAAAAAAAAAAATTAGAATATTTATGTTTACATATGTGGTAATGATTTTTATCAATAACCACACAATATTATTAATTATTAAGGTGAAACAAATATTTAAGATTATTTCCTACTTAAAAATTATTAAATACATACTAAAAATTGTGCTACTTTTACTAATACATTATAACTAAAAAAAAAAAAAAAAGTTAGAATGTTTATGTTTACCTACGTAGTAAAATTTGATTGGCAGCATTGCTGAAACGGTTACAGTTATTAAAACGATTGGTTTTAATTTTATTTACTTTTAAGCTACGCCAGTCTGTCAAAATAAAAACGATCTTAAAAACATCTGCTCTTTAAAAAAAAACTGGCAGTAACGCAACAAGCTGCATGAAAGTTTCGAAGGATTCCAGAGGATTTCGAACGATAAAAGGATTTAAAGCTCACCAAAATATGATGGAAGAGAATAATTGGTAGGAAATATTGGGCAGCATCAAAAAATAGCATTAAAGTTATTTTCGATGGCTTGACATGATATGTGAGATTATCCATACCGTCATCCCTATATATGTCAAAGGCTTATATATATATATTTTAAGTGATTATTGCCCACTTAAGAAAAGCCATTTAAGTATGAAATGCTTCCTTCCATCTTAAGTGCATATTTTTTTTCTTTAACCAGGAAAGAACTTTAAAAAAACTTTTAAAAGAAAAAAGAATATTATGTTAAAAAATTACGGATAACTTTTTTTAACAACTGGAAGGATTTAATTCTACTTTATATAAAGGAAGATATCAGTCATTTAATGAAGTTCGTTTTGAAAAGGTAAGGCTTAATACATTTTTGGAATTTACTTTTTGGTTCATTTTATTTTTTTGATTCATTTTACTTTTAATTTTAGTTCATATTTTTTATATTCATCGAACTAGCACAACACAATTTTAATAATCATAAATATTGTATGTTATAATTAAATCATGTTCAATATAGTTGAATTTCTATTATAATTAATAATTAATGTTTATTATAATTAGCTTATAATTCAATTTCGTTTTTAATATCAGTTAAAAAATTCTCTTGAATGTATGTACATTTTCATTTGAGAAATTATTGTAAAAAGTCTTACCTTTAAAATCATCTTTTAAAATTATTCTTGAATCAAAGCAAATTTCGTTGCAAATTTAATATGTTAAAATAAAACATAAGCTTTCACATACTTTACACGTTATAATATTCGTCAAGAATTGAATTAAGATCAATATTGATGGATAATTCATTCTTGGATTAAGTTTATCCTTAATGCTGACAAACTGAGGATCGACAATGTGATATGTTATACCTCAAGTATTATTGGAAAGGTGCAATCCATCATTTTTTTACATCATTATCATAATTGCAAAATTTCTAACCACTTTCAATATCGTTTAATTTTCATTAGTTTTTTTTTTCCCTTTCACTTTGGCATAATTCTTTATTAACATGCTAAAAAGAACACCGATTTGTTACTTTATTTTTTCAAATTTGTTTAATTCACTTTTCTTTTTGATAAATTTAACTAAAAACACAGGAAAAAAATTATGAAATTTATAAAGTATAAAAAGCCAATTTTTCTCATTTCATTCATATTGCTTTTGACCTAATCCCTTTTTCAATTCCTTCTATTAGCTCACACTCTCCCTTATATATATCTTGTCCAAATTTTCAATCGTTCATAAAGTACTTTTATTCATCCACTCAAGTTCAAATACATGTTTTTAAACTTGTTGTGGATGACACTGGATGTTAATACAGTTTTTCAAATATTAATTCATTGATTAAATTTAATTAATTAATTTTAGTTTTTTTAGATTTAAGTTGCATGTATCTACCAATAGATGGCGCCAGATAAACTTAAAAAAATGAATGACAATTATTTATAATGAACTTTCTGCAATATAGTGAAAAAAAGTAGGAATTAACTTAAAATTTTTGTTTTTATATTACTTGTTTTTGTCAGTACGTACACAAAAAAATTAACATTTCGCCAACATTTAAAGTTTTATTTTTAATCTGGAAACTTGAAAAATATAGTATAAAAAGCGAGTGGATGAAGCATAAGACGTAGACATTTAAACAAAATGCAGATTTTTGAAAAATGGTCGAAACCAGAACGACGAAAGGAATCTGTGATGAAGAACAGTTGCACATAGAGAAGGAACAACGGAGAAACTAAAATAGAAGACCACCTCTAGATCTTCTAAAAATGGAATAAATTTTTCAACACATTTTCTACATTCTGACGACATTTTGTAGCAAGTTCGGAGGCTGTTGTAAAGTTTAATCGAAAGCCAAGTGGAGTTAGCAGTTAAATGAAGAGTCATGTTATTTTACATTATTTATAAAAATGTAAAGAATTAGGACTAGGGATTGCAATATCGGACCAAAAGTTCAATACCGGTATTCGGTATTTTTTTAATCTTAATACACCGGGATACCGGTTTTAATACCGGTAGTAGAAATTTTAGAAAAAGAAAGAAAATACAGGTGTTTTTTTTGTTTTATTTGCCAGTCTTATTAGAGAATGTAAATATCACAAAAAAATTTTAACTTATAAATTACAACAGTATACGCTACAGAATCACAAAAAAAGTAAAGGAACATCTTATTTATTTAAATCACAAAAAGTGTATATATCACTATTTAGTCTGTGGGACTCCTCCATTCTCTTTAATAACTCTTGAACATTTTTTTTACATTGTGCCACCCTATTCTTTTCATCATATAAATAATGAAACCAAACCGAAGCATTATCAACTGATTTTTTTATGTTCTTTAAAAGTTATTCTTATTCATTATTATGGGGTATTATTTATGAGTATATATAGAATAAATCTGAAATATATTTTGAACTCTAAAGTATGATATGCAAATACAATGTGAATAACAAACTCCCCGATTTAATAAATATCGAAATATTACACACTTTCTTCGCAACTACAACCTTGTTTTCACAGATAAGATTTTCTAGTTTTCAGATAAGAATAAGAATTTCACAGATAAGAATTCTAAATTTCTAGTAAATGCCGAAAAACCGGTATTTAAACTTGTGAATACCGGTATTACAAAAATTGTACAAATGGCTCAAAATACCGGTATTCGGTGTTCCGGTATACCGGTATTGTAATCCCTAATTAGGACACAACTCCGGAAGACTAGGAAAGAGTAGCAATCAGTACGTCTGAAAAGGGTGCAGAAATAATGAGGCATCTGACATTTAGAATGAATGATTATTGAAGACACATCATTAAAAGTGTTTTAGTTAACATATTGCTGAGCTTGAAAAATGAAGAAACCAGCATTGTAACAGTACAGAAATATTAAGCCAGATATTTTTATAAAAAAATAAGAAGAGTTTATGTGTAACTGTGAGAACATAAGGTTGAAAGGGTTAGAGCAACAACTGATTTTGTTAACTGCATAAAGGGTTAATTAAGAAAAGCAATTATTATATATATGCATAATACTAGGTTTGCTTTTCTGTTATAAATAAATGTTATTAAAATTTAGTCTAACCTTTAAAGGTATATTTTATCGTCCAAAAGTGTCTTCAAAATAATAATTTTAGTGTTAAAAGTTTTTCAAATTAAATTTTAAAAGATGATCAACATATCAAAACATAATTTTACAACTTTATTTATAATGGTGGTTTAAGTTTATTTTTCATGAATGAATAAAGGTATTCATAATGGTGGTTTATATTTATTTTTCAAGAATGAATACAGTATTGCCTTTATAATAGTATGTTTATTTTTCATGAATTAATTGTGTTGTATTTATAATGGTGGGTTATGTTTATTTTGCATGAATGAATGTAGCTCTACATTCATAATGGTGGTTTATATTTATTTTTCATGAATGTACAGTAAGCACTCTCTAATCCGGCATTGTTGTTGTAGTGACTTAATCCTCAATATCCTGCAGTGCGGGACGGGCATCCCATGAATGATCTACTCATGGATGGAGGGGTAAAGGGCAGCTTCTGTTGTGATGGAGCAACCGTAGGTAGAAGATTGACTTTTTGCTTCGTGACGCTCTTACAGTCATATGAGACCGGTACCTACGACTTAAAGTGGATTCCGAACCACTACAAACATTCATGGCGGCGCCGGGACTTGAACCCGAAACCTGTGGTACCGAGCGCCAGAGCGGTAGCCACTCGACCATTTAGGCCCCTAATCCGGCATTCGGTGGTTTAGCATTTTCTATAATTCGGCACTAATCGAGGTTGTTCACTTTCAGTTTTATCCTGTGGATTCAGACATTTGTTGACATCCACCATGCCATGACAACAGAACTGCTGGCATTTTGCCCAATGTTTATCGCAACTATCAGTTTTCATTTCAATAGATCGTAAAACCCATAAATCTGCGGAACTCATAAATTTATGCATAATTCATAAGGGTTTTGAAGAATCATTCAAAAAACAGTTCAAGGGAAACGCGATATGATATTTTTTTAACCGTAACGCTCATGTGTATTTATATCTTGCTCTAATTATTGTTAATTTGCCATAGAGTAGCTTGCGGTAATTTGTTTTAAATATCGCTGTCTATTAATTTTTTATCGATGAACATTCAATTGAAGTAGTATTCAATGTTTAAATTTTGATTTTTGTAGTTGCTGAAAGGACGTAATACTTTGTGAAGCCAACGGCCATGCCATGCTGAATATACCGGTTCTCGTTAGATCACTAAGTCAAGCATCATTGGGCGCGGTCAGTACTTGGGTGGGTGATCACCTGGGAACACCGCGTGCCGTTGGCATTCACACATTTGGGACCTGAATGACCGAGTGTCTAGCGCTCTGGCGTTCGGTGACACAGGTTTCGGGTTCGAATCCGGCGGTGCCCATGGATGTTTGTAGTGGTTCGGAATCCACTTTAAGCTGTAGGTCCCGGTCTCCCATGACTGTAAGAGCGTCACGGAGCCAAAGTCAGACTTCGACCTACGGGTGCTCAGAAGGTAGAAGACTTCCTTCCCCTTCAATCATGAGTACGTATGGGCTCGTGGGATTGGCCAGCAAGTGGGATATGAAACAACAACAGTGAATACTTTGTGAATATTTGTAATGTCTACACACTCAGAATGTGCACAAATACATTAAATGTGCAAAGTTTTTAATAGATTAAATTTGTATGTATAGGGATTTATATTTGGTATTCCCGTTAAAATTATATTGACGCTCGATAATCGGCCAATAATCAGCCAAATCGATAAGCCGCGAAGATCTCTAGTGTTTCAAACTGGACCTTAAATTATTATTTATCAATAAAACTTTTAATTAGCAGCAATTTTTTAAAAGAAATTACTATATTGACGCTGAATAATCCACCAAAATCGATAGTCCAAAATATGAATGTTTAAAGTGAGCTTTTTGTATCAAACTTGATAGTACATTATTATTCTTTAATAAAAACAAATAATTATAAGCAATTAAAAAAATTACTATACTGAAGCTGGATAATCCGCCAAATCGCCAAATTGGATAATCCGCCAAATCGCCAAATTCGATAATCCTCCAAAATCGCTAGTCCAAATTACGCATGTTTAAAGAATGCCTGTTGTATCTAATTCAATCGTAAATTATTATTCTTTAATAAAAACTTTAATTATAAGTAATTTAAAAAAAATATACTGACGCTGGATAATCCGCCAAATCGCCAATTTCGATTATCCGCCAAAATCGCTAGTCAAATTATGCCTGTTTAAAGAATTCTTATTGTATCTAACTCAATCATAAATTATTATTCCAACACAACTTTTGATTATGTTTTTTTAAACTTACTAACGCTGGATAATCCGCCAATGTATCTGGAACTCATTCTAGTAAAATATGTCTGTTTTAAAGATTGCCTATAGTATCAAACTTGATCGTAAATTCTTCTTCTTTAATAAAATGTTTAATTATAAGCATTTTTTTTTTTAAAAATTAACACTGGATAACCCTGCCAATAATCCTCCAAATCGCCAAATTCGATAATCCCAGTCCAAAATATGCCGGATTAAAGAATGTTTATTATATCAAACTTGATGTTGCTTCATTATTCTTTAACACAAATTTTGATTATAAGCAATTTTTTTTTAAATTACCTTCTAAATGGTATCAAATTATTCTAAAAGAAAGAAATGCAGAAAACTTTTCACCCATCAATAAATGGTAAAAATAATTTCGCCTGAAGATTTAAACTTTAATGCAAAAGAAAAAAATGGAAACAAACTTTCACACCAAGTAACAGAATTCTTCTGCGAGTTTCCATTTTGCTTTTAAGAAAATTTCAAGGCATAGACTTAATAATTCGTTCCACCTAACGTTTATCGATACAGACATACAGGAATCGATACAACATTTGCAGACAAAGTAAAATTACTGTAAAAGTCCAAGTATAATCTTGCTATTATAGATTTCCGTATGAAATGCAAAAGCTCTTGACTTCAGCTTAATAAAAGAAGTATTATTCGATTACCATGTAATTGAATTTCCCAAGAAAGAGCATTCGATAATTTGATACGGTGTTTGAGTGTATCTGCTATTTTCTCAGTTAGTTTTCCAAGAAAGAAGGAACTTATTATTTATTTCAATAGTAGTATTTAAAGGTGGAAAATTGATTTCTCTTGGAAACGTGCAGGACATTTCTAACTACATTTAAGTAAGCGCACCATCAATTTAATTTAGTTCCTTAAAAATGCTTACATAACGATTTTTTTTTATAAATAAGTAGATTTTACTGAATGTGATTTCAGATGTCAGAAGCCACGAAAAATTGAATTTCACACTTACATGTCTAATGTTTTTTTCTTTCTAATGCAGCCGGCAAACACATAGACACTTGGTCTTGGATGCCTTAAGGCAAGCGCTGCACAGACGTTACTTACTTTTCATTACCCAGGGGCACGTGTAACTTGAAGAGAAGCCACGGACGCGGAGTAACAATACCCCACAACGCTCTACGATCCTATTAGGACCGGGACCAACGGTTTAAAGTGGATTCCGAACCACTACAAACATCCATGGCACCGCCGGGACTCGAACCCAAAACCTGTGGAACCGAGCGCCGGAGCCTAGCCACTCGGCCATTCAGGCCCCACATGTCTAATGTATATCATAGGATTAGTGAAGGTATACGATGGAACGAAAAGTATAGGATTAAGTACTTTCTCACTGGGAGTGATCACGAACTAACAGACAAACATTTGTTTGAAATTTATATGCAATAAATTTATACTGTTGTTGTTACTAATCCCCCTGGTGATGGAAAACCTACACCAGGTCCAATAGACCCGTCGCAGGCGACTAGTCCATGACTATGGGTAATATTCAGTTTCTCTTTTAGCGAGGAACCACGAGGCCTGAAAATTTATTAAACCTCAAGACAATACACTACGATCATGTCAAACCGGTACCTACAGCTTAAGGTGGATTCTAAACCACTACAAACCTCTTTTTGCACCGTCGGAACTAGCGGCTAGCTCTGTGGCCATCGGTACCACAAGCTTCAGGTTCGAAACCTGGCGGTGACATAGATATTTGTTTGAGGTTTGGAATCCACTTTAAAAATTGTAAGTCCGGTCTAATTAGCCCAAAGTGTGCACAAAAATGACCGTAGAACTGCAAATCAAAAAAGCTAACAAACTAAACAAAGTTAGACACTCGGCCATTCAAGCTCCAGAAATTTATACTTAAATAGGTTATGACTACGTTATTGACTGTCCAATGTTGTAAGACACTTTTTAAAAATAAACAATGTATTTCAAATTCTTTTACATGATGGAAGAATCGAGTCAGCAAAGACCGAGTGGAATAGTGGTTAAAATCCTAGTTTGACAATCAGAAAGGCAAGAGTTCCTTTCAGCTGTACATCTATAGTTATGTAGAAGAAGAATTACATAAATTATTATTCCGTACTAGAAATGCACACACATATATATATATATATATAATTTCCTTTCCTAATTCTACCCGTTAGATTGCGTTGCAATCGATATATCTTTATGCACAGTCCAGTAACATTAATGTGACCACCTGTCAAAAGCCAGAATAACCAGCTTTGGCAGAGCGGCTTAAAAATTCGATTATAAAGTAGGTGGTGGTCACATTAATATATATATATATATATATATATATATACATAGATATATATACTACATATATATATATACTACATGGCAGGACCGATTTTGATGAAATTTTGTGTGTGTGTATGACAGAACATGGAGAATGTTTTTATGCCCTTCCCTTTGTTGTATGTCACCATCACATGATGATGCTGTATATCAATTTCTATGTCGTTCAACCAATCACTATGAAAATTGGGCCCAGTTTTATTGCCACCAGATGATGCTTTATCTTATATACCTTTCAAACGATATCCATGAAAATTAGTATACACGTATATTGGAACATGGAGAATATATTCACGATATGTAATTTTCTATAATGCATTTTTGGCAGGACAATATATATATATATACACACACTAGCAGAAGGATATGAAAAAATTAAGGTTTCCCTATAAGTCTAATAGTTCCCATATTTGAGTGCAGTAACGAAATAAAATCATTTATCGATACCGCAATTCGATTATCGATATAAGATTGTAAGACACCCTGTCACTCACTCTCTACTAAGCTATTTGTTTGCAAAGTAATTGGTAAAATATAAGACGCCAGTATGAATCAGCCTGTCGTTCACTTACACTCAGACTTGTATATGTTATGATTGAACATCGATTGTAGAAAAATGTGTTGTTGTTGCTTATCCCCTTGATTTAGAATCCTAAACCAAGTCCAGTAGATCATGCTGCATCAATAGATCGTAAACTGTCCTCCCCTCATTCAACAGTTGCTTCACAGAGGCACCAATACAATTGATGAGATGAGAGGGAGACGCGATGGCCGAACAATGACAAAGGGTAAATGTCTTCTCGTCTCCATTGAAGGTCAAACTCTTAGTCCAGTCCTTAGTGTGGCCCGTCCTTAGTCTAGCTAAAGTCGTTTGAGCAGATCTAGGACAGGAGCACTGCAATGACATACCAGGATATTTAGCGACGTACCATGCATGTATTGGTGACGACCTCCAAGCGGTATTTACTCTGGCTAAAGTCATGGAATGAACCTCTGAAGCTAACAGATTGGATGAAGAAGCTTTGGGAAGTTCGCAACCTTCCCTAGCGAGCAGATCAGCAATTTCATTTCCATAGATGCACACAGGGAGGGAATCCACTGCAAGTACACCGATCCGATCTGGTCCAAAACAGTTAGTTTAGAAACGATATCCTGCCCCAATTTGTCCAGGATGCTTAGCCAATCCTTAAAATACTGTATTGAGCTCTTACTATCAGTCAGAATCCAAACATCAGGTACTTCAAAGTCTGAAGGTAGGCTCAGAGCTTCTCTTATAGCAATTAATTCTGAGCGGAATACTGGGCTGTGGTCCGGGTTTCAGAAAAATGTTAATGTTAATGAATAGTTGTAAAAATAAATCTTTAATAAGAAATTTTTAATTTTACTAAGTATGTATTTTTCAAATCAGGAAAATAATTTGTAGAAATGTAATCTAATAAGGAATGGCATTTGAATTAGATCTCAAAAAGCGGATAAATCATGCATTAGTATTCTGAGGTTCATTTTATAATAAAACAAGACTAAAAGTAATGCTTGGTTTTAATTGAATCTGCTTAGTAAAACAGATTCCAAATTAATATTTCGAAATAGAGTAGCTTAGTTAGTTGAATGGTATATGCTTGTACTTTAACGCTTTCTTTCTATATTTTTGTAGTCAAAGTAAGCTCTTCTATATTATAAATTAATTAAAGGAAAACATTTAAGTCTTTCAGCCGAAGTCTTATGGATTCTAAGAAGTGTTTTCCTTCAAGTGTTTGCAGCGTACTTAACTAAATATTAAACATGAATTCTATATTAATCCTTACAAAAAGAATTATGCAAATGAATAGCAAATCCTTTTCGATAAAATGTTTCAGCATTCAATACTGCTATTTAAATTGATGGATAAAGCTATAGTTAAGCATTTTGTGGTTTTCAGATGCTGCTTTCCAAAGTAAATTTGTATATCAATTAGTACAGTGGATATCAAGCTATGGGCCTGATATGCAAGAAAGACATGGATGTGCTGAAAAGAAGACAGTTGTGATCTGTATTTTTATCTGTAGGAAGATAATCAGATAAGAGATGCAGTTTTATTTGAATTCACTTTGCTTCCCTTTCTACGCGTGGAAAGGAAAGCAAAGCGAATTCAAATAAAACTATATCTCTTATCTGATTATCTTTCTACTGATAAAAATGAAATCATTTTAGGTAAATAAAAATTAACAAAATAATATCAATAATCCGGACTAATTTTCCATTTTACCAAATTGTAATTACTATGGACTACAAAACTGTTGATAAAGAAATCTATTATTTGAAAAGAATTTCTTATTTTTTACTTCAATTCTGAAAACATTTTAAATTATAAATTCTATTATTTCAATTTTAAGAAAATTTTGATTTTTGATTTTTTTTTTCTCGACAGTACATTTATGCAGTCGTGGGTTTTTCTCTACTAAAAATCACATAAGAAACCAAATATTTCTTAAAATCCTTCAGATAATTTTTAAAGGGAGAAATAGTTTCGTCGTGTCGACATATTATATATATTATTTAAATCAATTACTTTTGTTTTATTATTGTCTGTATTATGTAGTTATATTATTTTTATCACTAGGAAAAGTAATTCTTCGAATAAATCTGTATGTGGCCTGTGTCGGAATAGTCTTTAAAAAGGATGAAAAAGAGCTATTCAGCAGCTAGTCTTTTCAACGCTAATCTTTAGATCCCATTTAGGTGACCACCATCACCAATTATCCATTTAGGTGGTATCAGTAATAAAATACGTTAATTTAATACGTATTTTATTACTAATACACTGTGCCAACTTTGACGATTTGAACTTAAAATAGGAAAGAAAATATTCTTCGTTGATTGTGCATTACACCAATTCATTTATTGTCGAATTTTAATAATTATCACATTCATCATGTCGTAATACTAAATTAATAACCCTAGAACAATTTCAAAAATAAAAATTATGTAGGTTTGCAATAAAAATGGCTTTGTAAAACAAGGATATTATATTAAAACTTTTCAAAAAGTATCAAATTTATTGGATCAATGATAAGAGCAAAATATTTTTTGCATATTTAGAGATAAGGAATCAAATGAACGAGTGTCATGCATAATGAACGAAGGTTCTGTAATATTGATAACGCTCATAATGAATCTATTGAACTTATTATTCATGTGTTTAATTAATTTAACTTTTAAGTTAAACAACTGTCAAAGATAAAACAGTAATAAAAGAATAAATTTTTAAACACAAGAATAGAATTCATGTGATAATTTTCAATGCCATATAAAGAGAGACATTTATCAATTTATTTTTTTATTAAGTGTAGGAGTAATATGATACACAGTTTTTATTGTTTGAAAGTAATTCATATTAAATATATAAAAAAAAAAAAACGGTGACTCAGCAGCAACGAACGCCGTTGATGAACTTTAGGGCGGGAGTTTCAATCCGCTGGCGGTTTTGTTGTAGATACTGTTTAAAAAAACGAGTAGTCTCGCTGGCGTGTGGGATGTTCAACATCTTGCCTCGTGAGTCGAAATACCTAGTGGGAGTTTTCCGGGTTTTTCCCATACGATACATAAATGCGGGGTACTTCCCCCTAAAAATCCTTCGGGAAGGCACTGCACTCCTTCTTCAGCATCATGGAGCCAAGTCAGACTTCTACCTGCAGATGCTCCATCACACTAGAAGCTGTCCCTCCCCCCTTTTCCCTCCTTCCAAGAGACCACACGGGTTCTTGGGCTTAGTCTAGATGTTGCTGTCTACCAAGTGGGATAAGAAACAACAAATGTTAAAAACTTCTGTTTTCCTTTTAAATTTGAATTTAATTAAATTTTTAAAGATCTTTTATCGATTATTATAACACAAATTTTTTTTTTTTTTTTTTTTTAAATTTTAATTATGATCCATATAAAAGAACAAAAAAAAAGTTAAAAGAAAAAAATGGAGCTAATTAAATGTTGAAGATTTTATATTAAGGAAATTAAAAACAAAAAAACTTTCTGAGGAAATTCATTTTGAAAAAAAAATATTTTAACAAAAGAACAGCTGCCAAGAAAGTTCTTTTTCCTTTTCTTATCACCAAAAAACCTTATTTAAAATAAAAAATTCCTTTTTGAAAAAAAAATTTTCACAAAAGATTTTTTTATTCATAACTTTCTTTTACATAAAAATGATTTATATAAGGATTTTAATGGGATTAAAGAATTTGAAAATAATGTGGAAAAGAAAAATCAAGTATGGGACCTTATCAGAATAGCTGCTTTTTTTTATTGAGAACATATCCTAAAATTATCGAAACAAATATAATTTGTTTTTGTAAAAATGAAGATTGTGTTAGAGATCTCGTTGGAGGATGGTATGTGATTTAATGCACAACCAAAGGTGAGTTTTCACCCAATACTAATAGACGATTTCACCCAATACTAATAGACGATTTCACCCAATACTATTTTCACCCAATGCTATTATTTTGACAATTAATTTCTGATCCTAAGTATTTGAAACTACGCACAAATTCAAAAGTGTAAGTGCCTAAGGTAATATTGGATGATTCTGACAAACATTTCTTGAGGAAAGCATATATTTCGTTTTTCATTGGTTTATGTTTAGATGCGAAGCCCTTACAGCCAATTCAAGAGTTCGAAAAAGCTTCCTCCAAAGTTGCAAAGATCTTGCAATCATTGCAACATCGGCAGCATCAGCTAAAATCTGAACAGACTTGAAGAAAATATGTCCTCTTAAGTTTATATCCACATCTCTCAATACCTTTTCCAAAACAATATTAAAATATGATAGAAAGAAGTTAGTTTTCTTAATAATGCTCAAATCTTTTTAAGAATAAAACTTATAATGTGCCGAAAAAAGTAAAAAATAATTATTGTATTTGCATATTTATTGTTATATCAAAAGTGAAACTTAAATTTAAGTTTGAATTTCGAATTTAACTCTAATTTAATTTTCAAACGCTAACTTTCTTAAATTATGTTAAACTCCTAATAAGAGAATTAATAAATATTTTAATAATACATTTATATAATAATTGTACAGAATGCCTTTAATTTGTGAAATGTCTTTTTGGTCTTTAATCTGTAAAATAAAAAATATTCGTAAAGAAATTTATTCGAAATAGAATCATATCTCTTAAATTTCTTCATTTGCCCTTGAAAGATACCTTTCACGAAGAAAAGATTAATAGATTCATTCCAAATTATATCAGCAGTTCAATAACCTTACCGCGAGTACACTCGGTACTGTCCTGTCTTACAAATGATGATTTACTTCCTGAAACGTTCGTGAAAACACTCTAAAGGGTCTCTTTGGGATAATTGGAATATTGCTTTTCCATCTAATCGTCATACTTGGAGACCGTAAAAAGATGAAGCACCAATTATTTTCGCAGTACTTGATGGAGGCCATGAAATCGAAAACAACGAGAAGTATGATTGGAGAATCTCCATACTGTCACTAATTTATTCATCTTATAGTAGCTTTTCATTCTGAAAAACATGAACAGGAATTTTTTTTTCATTGTATTGCCAACAGCAAAGTGGTTATATATATATAATACATATTTACCTTTAGGCTGTTTCTATATAAAAGTTTAAAGCGTGGTAATTTGTAAGATTTAAAGAGAGAAATATAGTATAATTAGAAAAAAAAAGAGATTTTTGTGAATTTTAATTTTTACGTGACGAGTGCATATAGCTGTCATAAACATCTTTATCATTAGGATATTTTTTAATTAAAAATGGCACTTTGAGAATCTAAAGGAAGAATAATAACAATAATATGAATAGAAAATGCAATTCGTCTATGGATAGTTTGACATGTGTGCTGTTATCATGTTTGTCAAAAGCATATTTTCTTGACAATATGTTATATACACTTTCATAAACCTTAGTCGATTTTAGTTATACATAAAAAATTAAATCAATTATGATTTGTTATTACACCATGGACAATATTGCCGCAAATTCTGTTAAGTATTATACTGTAAAAATTTCATTTATGTCCATTAATATTAACATTCCCATCTAACAATTTTACTAGAGTAGATACCTATTAGGGGGCCTGATGACAAGTGACTACTGCTCAGTGCCACAGGTTCCGGACTCGAGTCCCGTCAGTGCCATAAATGTTTCTAGTGTTCCGAAATCTTCTTTGAATTGTAGATCTCTATCTAATATGACTGTAGAACGTAGGGCTGACAACCCTATTCCTGTAAAAATAAAAAAATCTTTTGTTTCGGAATCTGCCAGTTCGCGGAAGGCCTTGGCCCACCATGGGGCTTTTACACCATTGAAGAACTAGTCTTGGAAGAACGCACACCACCCCTTCTTTTTTTCAAGGTCTAGAAAATAGCTCTCTTGTTACTATTCTCCTTTCAAAACGAGCATGTACTTTGCAATAGTGAAATGAAAGATGAAAGGAAAGTTACAAAACGTTTTGTTCAAAATAGAATAAAGGGCCATAAAGATTTTTTTCATTTACTTAAGCGAAAACCCGACTAAAGTGGAAATCGGAACTCTATTATATCACTATTGACACTATAATATTTACTATTTGTAGCCCTGAGGAAAGCCCAAATCGTGGCCTATTGGTAACTCTTACAGAAAGCATACATGAAAGCTCAGTTTCATATCTATATGTTCACTGCAAAGCCTATTTTTTAAAAAAAAGAATATAATCGATGTTAAATTGCATTTTAAAACATCAAGCATCATTGCCAGTAGGCAGACGGCCTGGGCATACCAAGGGCTGTTGCGCCATCGAAGAAGAAAATCCAGACATCTATTGGGAGGTTTCCAAGTTACGCAAGTTAGTTTCCACGTGATACGCACAAGCGATGTAGTTAACATTGAAAATCTTCTCAGGATTCCACGTCCTCCCTCCATTGACAGCTACTCACAAAATGCATAAATCAATGACGAGCTGTACACAATGCTTCCTTTATAATATTCTTAACTCTCTTACCAACTTGGATAATTCTATATTGCTTTTAATTTATTACATTAAATTTGTTCAAATTTCATCAAAACTTGTTAATATTCATTCATGAGTCTACTTTGTTTCATACAATTTTACTATCACTTTGCAACGATTTTTTTAACATTGAGTCTTAATCATCCTTTTATTCAATTCCTTCTATTAGCTAACACTCTCCCTATATATATCTTGTTCAAATTTTCAATCGTTCATAAAATGCTTTTTATTCATCCACTCAAGCTCAAATACATTTTTTTTAACTTCTAGTGGATGACACTGGATGTTAATACAGTTTTCTCAAATATTAATTCAGTAATTAAATTGAATTAATCAATTATATATTTTTTTAGATTTAAGTTTCATATATCTACCAATAGATGGCGCCAGATAAACTTAAAAAAAATGAATGAAAATTATTTGTAAAGGACGTTTCTGCAATAGAGTGGAAAAAAAGTAGGAATTGACTTTAACAAATTTTTTTTATATATTACTTGTTTTAATCTTTACTTTTATTTGTTACTCATAGTTTTGTGGAACGAATGTCTTTTATTTGAATAATTTCATATTCCAGTTATAAAAATAAGCAATACACTGCAGAAAAGCAATGTTTTTTTTTTCCTTGTACTGTTTAATACATTGTTATGTGAAATGAACTAGAACAACATCAAATTCGCATTATAAAAACAATCAATACCCAGCAGAAAAAGCAATGCCATTTTTTTTTCCCTTGTACTGTTGAGTACACAGTTTTTCTGTTAGAAGAGTAATGATGGTTGTAAGGAAGATCTGACAGCTAATGTAAACGGAATAATCTTGTTTTTATTGTTCTGTGTTCTTCTTTCATTAGATTACGCGAAAGATTTCGGCAAGCGTTCGCGTAAATTTATATCTCTCTTTCGCTACATCTTTCCTATGGATAGACAGTAATTCAAATAGAAGGCTAAGATTGAGGTGACGTTGTACGTGATAACAGGATAGTCAGTGGGGCTCCTTTATCTAAGCCATGATTATTTATTTACTAGCTCAAATACTAAGAATCAAGAAAATTATTAGATATTCATAGAAAATGATGGAAAAATTAGATTAATTACAATAAATAAATAAGGAATAAAAGCTTTTTTATACATGTGCACTTGTAATTTAAATTGTTTCAGTTTAAAAGAAAATCTTTAATGTCATTTTTTTTCTTTTTAATCTTTTTTTTTAGCTCAGAAGCAGAAATCTTAAATTAAATATAGCTGTAGTAATAAATTGGGGCTCGATGGCCGAGTGAACTGAAATTGGTCCGTATGAACCACATTTGATAAGCAAATCATATGATTTATGTCCATTTATTAAGATAAACCATTTTTTTGTCCAATAATAAACTTTCAAAAACAATTTTGCTTGAGAATTTTGGATGAAATTCTGAACAAGATTTCAATTTAACTCCTTTAGTAGCATTTTAAAGGCTTGATGACCGAGTGACTAGCGTTGTGGCGCTCGGCGCCCACAAGTTTCGGGTCCGAGTTCCGACGGTGTCATGGATAATTGAGGTTCTGAATTCACTTAACCGTAGCTCCCCTGTCTAATATGACTATAGAGCGTTGAGAATAGTGCTAACAACCCTACCTCTTAAAAAGAAAATATCTTTTTGTTTCAAAATCTGCCAGTAGGCAGACGGCCATGGTCCAACATGGACTGTAGTGCCAGGGAGTTAATTTTTATAATTTAATTTTATTGCTCTATTAAAACTACGTTCACCAGTAGGTTGATGGCCTTGGTCCACCATGGGACTGTTGCGCCAATAAAGAAGAGAAATTTTATTTTTTTATTTTAATTTTTCAAATCTTATAAAATGAATACAATCACATTTCATGCCATAATTCATCATGGATTGTTGTACCAGGGAGATAATTTTGTGTAAATTTTATTAAAACTATATTCATTTGACTTCCTTGGCCGACCATGGTACTGTTACTGCAAAAGAAGAAATTTTAATTTTTCAAATCTTATAAAAATTAACACAACTCATTTCACGAAATCAGAGACATGAATGATTAATAAAATGTGAATAAAATATATAATATACAACTATAACTGGCGAAATTAAAACACAAAGGCTTCAAGTTACTCGCAGCAAGAATTTTTAACTTAAGCTTATCATAATCTTGGGAAAATCCAATGGCATGATTTTAAAACCATCATGGCACAAACACTGGGAAATGCGACCGCGTGAAGCCATCGTTAAAAACAAAGGATAAGAATGCGAGTGTTTTAAACCGCGGTTTCTGAAAATTTAATGTTCGATGTGGGCTGCTTTACGACCGCTCACTTGATCATAATCTTATACACGGAGAACATTGTTTCTGGAATGTATCTGGACCGACTTAAGGCTAGTGCTTTTGCAACTGAATACCCAGGAAAAGTATCTGAGAATCATATTATTTTTTAGGCAAGGTTCTCTCCATTTTACCCTCTATTTCTGCTTAAAGCATTAAATTAGATGTTCCCCAAGTCTGGATTGAAAAACGTTACATATAGTGACATGATAACGAACTAAGATTGTTTTTGCCCCGAAAACGTCTTCAAATTATTGGTAAAAGGAGTTTTTTGTTAAAATAACGCATATTGAAACACATTAAAGAGCTTCCGAATGGCGTTACGATATCTAACAGTAAATTTTAAAGTCCTTTATTCTGGTGAGTTTATTTAACTGGTCAAACTATCACAGCTGGTCAAAACTATCCCATTTAGCCTTAATGGCGGATTGTATGGACCATAGGATAGTAATAAATTAGAGTGCGTCCTTCTATTCTAAAGAAACAAGAAGTTGGGGCAGACATCTCCCATCCCTTACGTACTAGAGTTGGCGTTGTATAGTCCCTTGTTTTCATTATCCCGTCAGCATTTACGTAAAAGCATAAACATGTTACTGGGGCCTGATGGCCAAGTAACTAGAGCTATGGCGCTCGGTGTCATGGATTTTTATAGTGGTTCGAATCCACTATAAAATCCAACCATCGGTCCGAATCTAATATGGTCGTAGAGCGACAAACCAGGGGGTTGGGAGTAGGACTAACAAATCTACCTCGTAAAAAAGAAAACTTTCTCATCGCTCGAAATCTGCCAGAAGGCCTTGGCCCACCATAGGCTGTTGAGCAAATATAATGATGAAACATGTTAAGAAGCGATTCCGAAAATTTCGAAAAATGCCTGAAATTCTTCTCAAATCATAAATTCATATAACTATGTGATTATTAAAAGTAAATAAATGCAATTTTGTTTGCATTCTTATAATTTTGTATGAAATATAAAAAAAACATTAAAAAAATTCATATAAATGAATATTTTATTTTTGTAATCATTTTAGAGGGTAAAGTAGTACATAAGAAAACATTTTTAATCAAATATAACTGCCGTAAAATTAAATTAAATTAGGAAAATTAAATTAATTAGAAAAATTAAATTTATATTTATTTAGAGATTTTATATACAAATATTATATTTATTTTTCCTCCTTTCGCGCTAACAGCGTGGAATTATATTGACCAACAGTAAAAAATTGTTGGCAAAAGTCGCCAAACTATCATTGCATATGTTAAGTTACAAAACGCTGAAATAATTCCAAAAATAATTATAAATGCTTGCAGTATATTCCACAGTGCAATATATGGACCAAATAGCAAAATATAGCACGTTGGAATATGGAGACTTTTCGTGGCGCCAACTGGGTGATTTGTCGACAAATGTGGTAACCCTAGTTTCTTGTACCGTTTGCAATTAACTTCACTTTTAATAGTAACCCGTTACTTGGCGCACTTTGACGAAAATATTTTTTGAAAGCCAAATCTCAACTGCCTCTATTCTGCGATTTTATTCAATGTAAGCTCAATATTGAAAAGAGGGCGCACAGTTTTCTAAAGTAGTGTTCTCGCTAATTTTAGAACTTACCGCCATTTTTAGCATCAATGCAACGTGTTCGCTGATATATTGTGTTTGAGACATTTCTTTTATTTTATTTCAAGAATAACATGCTTAATTACTAATTAAGTTATTATTTAATTAATTATTAAATTAACTGAAATTATAATCAAGTTTTGCACCAATAGTGCATTTCATGAATTTAATAGATTTTTCACGATACGTAATAAATTATTATTAATCATTTTTTTTCAGTGCATAATCAGTCATTGTACATTATCATTTATTTAAAATCATGGATGTGCTTAAACAAACATACAATGTATTTATTATATTGTTCTAAAATATATTTAAAAAAATCACTAAAAGTACAAGTAATATTGCATTATCTTGGATACGAAATCCAAAGAAGTTTAAACAATTACATAATTAAAGGCTGAAAAGAAATTAAAAACAAATATTGTTTATCAAACGATTTAATGCGGATAAACACAAAGTTAAAAAACATTGTTTTTAAGAGAATTAATTCAGTTAAAAGACAGCATTAAAATCTGATTAATAGAAAAACAATTTTTAAGAATTTTACACAAATAAATAGGTTTCGAATATCAAAGAAAAAAGACTAAAAACAACAGGCCGTCATTTGATTACGGTTACAGAAACTTAATTACATCTCTAAATTGATAAGAAAACGATATTTTATTCTTATCGCCGAAGTTGCCAATAAAAAATTAAATGCTTGCGAAATCTAAAGATATTAATTAAGAAATATGCTTTCGTGAATTTTTGCATAAAATAGGATTAATTGTAATCCTAATTAGGTTTTTTTTTTTTTTGGTTTGTTTATGATTTGTTAACTTCGCTTTTTTCCAACACCAAATTCGACTTGGCTATTAATTGACATAAGACGATTAAAAGTTTTCTCAGTAATAATTTTTTTTTTTGGCAACAAGATCTGAATCGAAAATTGAGAAAAGTGAATAATGAGGTTTAATGAAAAGGCATTTACGCTAATTAAAGGTATTTGCGTTAAATATTAATTGACATATTATCATTCATTAAAATATATTAAAATTCATTTTTTGTAACGTAATATTAAAAAAACATTTTGTCATTAATGGAAAATAATTGAAGTGTCATATTTCAATAAAGGGAGTTAAGCTTAGCATTTTAAAACTTAAGATTAAATATTAGATGTTTTATTATAAATAATTTGATGATAAGCTAAAATAAATAAATGCCGTCTTTTAATGACACTTCGGAGTATTATTGTTTATTTTATATGATAATAAATTAAGTGAATGAAATACTTTTTAAAGAAATAAATAAAAAAATAATAAAATTAATATATCAGTTATGCAGCGAATTCAGCGTTATCCAGGAAAGGACTTGCGTTGTGTCTAATCCTCAGTGTTCTGCAGTGCTGATGGATATCCCATGAGTAATCTACTCATGGATGGAGGAAAGAAAGAAGCTTCTGTTGTGATAAAGCTTCTGTAAGTAGACTTGTTCGGTGTCGTTGAAGAAGGAGGTTAGTGCTTTCCGGGAGGAATTACGGAATTTTAAATGGAATTACCCCACATTTGCGTATCGTAGGAAGAAAACCCGACAAACTTCCACTAGGCAGTCTGACTCACGAGGTGAGAAATGCTATCGAGTCTTTTCGATTTTTGAAACAATGTCTACAACAAAGAGTCCAGCGGACTGACCAGCCCTAATGCTCACCATCGGCGCGTGTTGCCACTGAGCCACAAGTCGGGCAGAAGTGGACCTGAAGACCTGTTACACAACATCTACATTTTTCCACAGCAGTTCAGAACGAATGCCCTGTAATGACTTGGCCTATATTAGTCCTATAACATCTTCTAGAAGAGGGCCACTTCGAGGTTCATTGGGACACTTTAATTTTAATTTACAAGCACTCTCTCTCTCTCTCTCTCTCTCTATATATATATATATATATATTTATATATATATACAAATACAGATCTCTGGGCTATTATACAAAGAAATGAAAAAATTAAAAATAAAATTTGATGACAAGTGCACGATTAAATCACAAGTACAGTTCACTCCAAGATTGTAGATTTTCAGAGTTCTGGAGTTTATGCCGAATCTAATTGCCTGGTCTGTGGCAGACCTTTTGAATATCCCACGACGTGATAAACGTAGAAACCACAGGGGGCTCACTTTGAAAAACAGGCGGAAACTCAGGCATACTATTCAGTCACTTCAGGGAAAAAAGAAACAGCACTTTCTGGTCAACTCGTCGCAGAAATCCTTCCTTTCTTCTCCAAATGCGTTCCTTTAAGAAAATCGGTCAAGAGGAAGGGAATCAGTTTTCCTCTCTTGTCATTGGAGTAGACATTTCTCAGCTCATATTCGATCACCCATCACGAGGGAACAACTTATGGTGTAATCCATATTCCATCTATAATTGTTTCGACCTCGTGAAGTCACACAGACAAACGCTAATTTCATGAGTCTCATTATTTACTGAATATAAGCTATCAGATTTGAGTGACAGGTTGTTCTCATTAGTACAAACATTAATTGCATAACTACCCACAATACTGCTTGTCTGCTGTGAAACGAGTGTTGTTATTATGTATTTGTCAAAGAATAAACATTCCTCTCATGGGAATGAAATGCCAAAACTATTCCAGTGCGAAAAATTGCTACAGCCCTCAAAGAAGAATTTGCATATATATATTGAAAATTGTAAATATTCCACTTGGTCCATTGTCCATTAAAAATAAGTATAAATTTATGAAAAAGCATGTCCTCAATAGCATATATATATATATATATATATATGAAATTAATTTTTTTATTGGATTAAAAAAATCTACGTTTCCGCCTGAGTTTTTTTAAACAATTACATTAGTTCAGTTCCAAATGACGTAATGCAACAGATAATGAATCAGTTTTCTATTTCGTTTTCTTTAAAATACTTCTTAGTTTGAAATTAATTAATTCAGTTAATCAATAATAAAAAATTGGTTAGATTAAAAATGCTATTCAATTATATTTTAAAAATATTTTCGTGATATGTAAGCTCTGAAATTAGTATTATTATATGGATCCACTATCTCTTTTTTATATGCAATTAGTGTTTTTATGCATTTTTTCACCTAATTAAATTGAAAGTCTTTGTATCGAGAATAGAAACTATCTAATCAAGTGTCTTTGATTAAATTTTGTTGGTGTTGGTACAGCGTTAATTAAAATGAACAAATTATTTCGAAATTTGAAGGAAAAAAGGAAATGCAATTTAAACTTCGATCAGAAATAATTTAAGAAACTACATTTAATATTAAGATTGAAATTCAATTTCCCTTTTACTATTCTTATTGTTCAGAAATGAAAGAACTCAATTGCGATACACATTTTTTCAATAAATATATTCATATACAACTATTCATTAAAAACCTAATAAATTGCTTAAATACGATAGTTCCTTTCTAACAACGCATGATTATTAAAGAAAAAAAAAGCCCTTCATTTATCATTTAATAGCTTCGTGCACAAAATTTCATTTGTACAAAATATTAAAAAGGTTATTTAAATTATATATATTTCTGTAATAATAAATGTATCTCTTAATATCATTGAATTAGTCTATAATCGTAGATTAATTTTACTTAAAACATACTCGTAGCTCAGTGGCAACTGGTGAGCATTAGGCTGAGCGTCAATCCGCTGGCTGTTTTGTTGTAGACACTGTTTAAAAAAAAACGAGGAGACTCGATGGCATTTGCGATATTGAGTATCTTGCCTCGTGTGTCGGATTACCTGATGGGAGTTTTCATTGTTTTCTCCCATACGATAGCAAATGCAGGGTAGTTCCCACCTAAAGGATCTCCTGGAAGACACTGCCCTCCTTCTTCAACGACATGGAGCCAAGTCAGACTTCTATCTACGGGTGCTCCATCACAACAGAAGCTGCCCCTTTACCACAATCCATATGTAGACAATTCATGGGCTGTCCATTCCCCCACTGCAGGGCACTTAGTATAAGGCACAATAGACACAACACTTAAAAATATAAGCGGTAATTTTTAAAAAGATTTTAAGATTTTGGTGGATTAAAATAAAAATCCAGGCTTAATTTCGTAAAAGTAAATATTTAAATGTAATAAAGATATTTTATTCCAAACTAGAAGATCATTTTTTCGATGCAATACGCAAATGCGGGGTAGCTACCTCTAAAAAAGTCATCCCGGAAGGGACTGCATAAAATATTAGCTTATATAGAGTATTAGCTTAGATGTGGGATTCCTATCCACGTATTTTTTTTTTATCTCTATATGACATTCATTGCCAAAACTGGATTCCGTTTTAAAAGTTCTCTTAATATAGTATAATATATTGCTAAATAACACATTAAGAGACTCAAGCCCGTTTATATCAATACATATTTGTAAACAATAAAAAGAAATCATTTCACAAATTGAACCAAATACTAAAAATTAATTTGCTTCATCATAAAGCATTAGTTTTTTATTTGTTTTTTTAATTTAAAATAATTATTATTTTATTATATATTAAAATGAAAATAAATACATCTTAGATATTGAACAATAGATGGGTAGCTAATTTTCGACTTTTTGTATGTAGTTTGGGTTAATTTACATACCCAGTGCATATCAGTGGCTATACAAATATATGCACTCATGTTATGTATATAAATTTAGCTGTTTAAAAATAAAAATAATTTGTTTCTTATTATAAACAAATTATATTCGTAGTTCAAAAATAAACGCAAACTCATTACACAAAATCTCGTCTAATAATGAACAGAATAATTTAAATATAAAAATAGCTGAATGAGAAGAATATCATGAACAGAAGAACGAATCGAATGAACAGAAGAATGAATCGAACGACTCAAATAAACAGAAGAATGAGCTATAATGAGGCATCAAATAAAGAAACATTAATTTTATATCAGTCATTTTAAAAAATTTAATTAGACTATAATAAAATGATAGAACGGTATACATAATTTGTTAGTTTGTGTAATACTCAATAAATATTTTTATCTTAATTATATTTATCTAAACTAGAAAGGATAAACGAAAAAAAAATTATGATAAAAACCATATTTTAGGCAGAAGAAAATTGTTGTCAAATCTTTTAGAGCTAATTTAAATTAGATAAAAAATTTTCGAAAGTAAGACATAAAGAAAGGGCAATCTTATGGAACTAATTTATTTGATAAATTATTAGAAAAAAAGCAGAAAAATTTAATCAAGAAACTTTGTATTAAACTGACAATAAGAATATTCTCACATCATTAACTTTTTACGTTTTTTTTTTTTATTCGACTTCAGAAAATTAGCTAAATTATTTTGGATTAAGACAAGTATTTTTACAATCAAAGAACAAATAAAAATGTTTCTTTAGTTTAAGTTGCAATCAATAATATTTTTGTTTTGTAATGAGTCAACTCTCTTTTTATTTTCGCTTCAAATTACAATTCGTTGTGTTTACCAAAAGATAGGGACTTTTTTTATTAAACATTTTTGTTACAATTCTAACATTTTATTTAAAAGAACTTTTAAAAATTACAATGTCGAACAAAATAATTTTTTGAATCATACTTTTCTGTCAAAAGTTTGGAAAACATAAATCATAATGAAAGAAAATATTTAAATATTTCTCCATGAAAACATTAAAAAAAGTTCTTATGTGATTTAAAATGTTCATATGTTAATTTTAAATAGATTTTAATTAAGCGACTCTTGCTTGACAGCTGTAATATTCTTACAATTTTGAAATAGTGATAAAACCACAATACAATATCTTAATTTAAGAACCCAAAAAAACAAATTGACGCCAACTAACCTTTAATCATACAAATTATTTTTATTTAAATATCCAATATTCTTCTATATTCTACATTACTTATACTGGCATTTGTACCAAACACTTATAAAAGGTACAGAATGCCATAATATTTTCACATTCTAAAACCAAAACAATTTTTAGTACTTTGTTTAAAAATGCTTTGATTATAGTCAATGTATTTAGTTTAAACCGAATTTTTAATTAAGTAAATGGGAGTATTTGACAGCTGTGGGTCATTTTTGCAACCCTAAAATATCGCATACGCACCACACGGAATTAGCTTAAAAACAAAAACATCTTGACGTGTTAACTGTGACTTTAACTGGTTAGTATTTGCTCATTTAAACGTCCTTATTAGCTTCATTTTCATAAGTAATTTATTTTATGGCTATTACATCAAATTCTTACAAAAAGGTATGAAGTTTCAAGCCTAATAAGTTTGCATCTCCAACCTCTGTGCCAAAAAAGATTATCTATAAATTTCCTCAAGCCGGTAATGTCCTGTTCCATTATCACAAAATAATTTTTAAACAGATTTTTACTAAGAGCAAACGGCTTCTTGATAGCGCCAAAAAGAGCTTCAAACAATTTGAAATAGTGAGATAAACATTTTTAAACGAGCTTAATTTAAAAATAAAAGTATTTACGTTAACCCGTAACTTTTAACTGGTTATAAATTATTCCTTTTATTTATAACGTCCATTATGCTTTTATATTTTCTTGTACAAATAGCTTTGGCGGCTATTTGCATCAAACATTTTAGGTATGGTACAATAATAAATCAAATACTGATAGTACTTTTGCCAATAATATTTGCAAAAGTTTGAAAAGGTTTATGCAACAAAAGTTAATTCTAAAATTATTACCGTAAATCTCGAAACACAATATCCCCAACACTTTAAACTGCATAAACGTGCAACTTCCAAAATGAGGTGCTGAGAATCTATTATATAAGCTATGCACCTGAATTTGTAATAACAAGATATGCAGGCCCTTTACGTTGGCACAAAAAGGACAAAAGTGGTGAAAAGAGTTCCTTTACGACTCCAAATAAGCTTAAACTGTTCTTGTTCTCTTAATGAAAAACGGTATGGATAACAACCTGGGGGAATTTCGGGCATCTGATTTTTTAACCTCGTTTGGGTTGCTGGGTTGCAGCCAAGCTTAAGACCCGAGGGGGAATTTCAACAACTGGACGAATAGTGCGTGTGTTTACTGCGTCGCGATAAAAAAGATTTACAATTTCAAATATTTGATGCTTTCTAGTGAAATGTATATTAAGGAAAGAAAATTATCATATTTGTGTTCCTTGAAATTTTTTTTCTTTTCTTATTTTGAAAGACGTAAAAGTGGAATAATTGACTTTGAATTTAAACCCTCTGTAACTTGCTTATTGAACATTTCTTTATAGGACGATATGTCCAGTTTGTTTTCTTATCCATTAAAATTAAATGTTCGGTTCTCTTGAATATATATACGCTGAGTTTGCAGTATTTGAGTATGCTGCGCGCAACTTTTCCTCCTCTCGTGAAGTCAGTTGTATAATGCTTTTATTTCAAATTTTTTAAAGCATCAATAAAATATTATGAACTTAATTTATACATTTACATGGCAGAGTATAAGTGTCTACCATCGTAGCAATTTCTAGCATGGTAGTGCTTTCTTTCTCCTATACAGTATGCATATATTGAAAGAATTACGTCTCCTCAACAATGAGCTCATACTTTAATATCTTTGCATAGATGTAAATTTGCATAAAAATAGTACTGTGAGTACCTGACAATCATATTGTCTTCTGCCACACATTACTCATATATGTAATTTTTCCAAGAAGTAGCCAAGAAGGTTCCACTTTGAGAAACAATGAGCTTCTCTCCCTTTAAAACCTTATATAGATTTCAAAAACATTCTTCATGAAATACTGTGTGGAACATCCACAATCACATTGTCTGTCAGAGTTTTAATAAGTGCTTCTAATAAAGCTGTAATCCAAAATATGTTTGTCTGGATATGCAGCGTTTAGGTAATAAAAGCGAAAGGAATTCAATCAATTTTCAATCAAGAGTAATTCAATAGTAACTAATAGGACTAGAGACTAGAGACTAATAACTGATTCCTTTTTCCTTCACATTCATTTACAACAAATCTATACCTGTTAGTTCTAAATTGATATTTATACGTTGCAGAATTTCTAGAGCATTCATTAAAAAAAAATTTAAATTACTTAAATTCTCCACTTATTTTATAGTGGATTTTTCCGAAAAAGACATTGTTTGGCTTAAAAATGGTCTCTAATAATTTCTTTTTTAAGCTTTTA
>BPLR01016194.1:0-23938 GCA_021605095.1 Caerostris extrusa | reverse complement strand
TTTATTTATCATATAGTGTAAATTGTTTAATGAAATACTTTTTTCAGCTGATAGTTTTAAAAAGTGTAAATTTATTATTACTGTTTATAATACTACAAATATTTTTTGTATGGGTTCTTACATTACTGTAAAATTGCTATGAATTTTCTGTCAGTATAATTTTTAAATTATAAAAATATGTTTCTTAATCAAAGTAGACAAAACTGTGAAAATAAAATTAATTAATTGATGGTTTAGTCAGTGTCTCAGTGTTTGCCATCTGCATTAGAAGAAAAAAAATCGTTTTAGTCCAGGTTTTAATAATAATAACATTCGTATTTAAATAAAAAAATAAAGCAATAAAAATATATTTGAGTATAAAGTTGTACAAAATTTTTTTTATTTATTCGAATAAATATTAAATTTTTATATTTTTATATGTATTTTTTTTAACTTGTTGTTGGGCTTCATATGCCACTTATATTTATCACGAGCCGCCCACCTGTGGGTGCTGAGGACAGAAGTATTTTAACTGCTCCTCATTTTTATAGCAAGAGAGAAAGCTCAGAAAACTCCCACCACAGGTTAAAGCTTTAAGTCATATAAAAAAAGATTTCATGTAATAATTTTTATTCTACACCTACATAAAGGAATACAGAAATATGATAATATAAATGAGTATAAGTTTTTAAAAATAAATTTAATCACCCCTTACAATTTATTAAAATAAGCAGTTAGAATTAAGAATTGTAAAAGCGGAAATAAATGAAAGTTGTAAAATACTTTACTGGTTGAAATGAATGACTAGTTAAAAATGCTTTATTGAATTAATGGCATAATATGGTTAATAATTTTAAAATGTGATTATTTTAAATTTTTTAATAGTAAAAATTAAAAAATTGAAAATTCTTTAAAATTAGGCTAGAAAACGAAAAATAGAATATCTTTCATCTAAAAATGCTTCAGCTCTTTATAAGAAATGTAATTTTTTATGATAATTCAAAACATTCGTAAATAAAGTGATAACAGCATGGTAACAATGTAAACAAATTGATTATAAATTAATAATAATATTTGGAAAAAAATTAATATTGATAGAATGATAACAAATGATAATAAAATGAGTTAAAAAATGAAGGCATTATTTTTAATTTTCTTAACTATAATTTTATACATTAAATTTTTAAACCTAAACATGCGGCTATTTAGAATTTGTATTTGAAACATTCCACTTTCATATCTATATGTTGCTAACAATTACAAAAATGTTAAAGGAGAGATAAAAGTTTTTGACAACTTGCTTATTATTTATTTTCTAATGACCAGTTAATCTTTAAATCATTATTAGTCATAGGATATAAACTATTCTGCAGCTTATGCAGAATATAATATGTACTCTCACAAAAAATATGGCCTGTATTCTTTTTTTCCCTTTTCAGGTGTATTTGAGTACAAGATCTGGAGCACATGTGATGAAACGAGTTGGATTTAAGGGATATCCCTATGATTACATTCTGCTTCGTCCATACTTATATAGATTAATAGATATATTTCCAGTCGATTTTGTCAGCTGGCTTTTGAATCACTCTACTTGGATGCCCAGTTTGATCACAGACTATACACAGTCGTGCCTGACCATCATGTTTTTGTCTAAAGATCCAATCATAAACGATCATATTGGGTCAAAATTACTCGCCGGACAAATCACTCAAAAGTATGACATTGAAAGATTCACAGAAAACGGAGTCATTTTAAAGGAGATCATGCTGCCACCAAAGCTGATGCTGTTATCATCGCAACTGGGTACACATGGAAATTTCCATTCCTTGAAGAAGGCGTACTGAATGTAGACAATGATATAATAAACTTATACAAGTGCATGTTTCCACCTCATCTACCATTCAACATTAGCTATAATAGGATTTTTCTACCATTTGGTCCAGGATTTTCCCTGCTGCAGAACTTCAGTGTAGATGGGCAACTCAAGTTCTTGCAGGTAAATGCAGCCTACCATCAGAAAAGGAAATGATGGTTGACATCCAAGACAGGTACCAAATCAATTCATCAAGATACACACCAAGTGAGAAGAATTCAATTCGTGTGGACTACATACAATTCTGTGACGATTTAGCTTCTCAATTTGGAGCAAAACCTAGTCTTTTAAAACTTTTTCACTGATTTTTCATTATTTTTAACACTTTTTTTTGGACCTAATGTTTCTTATCGATATAGACTTCAAGGACCTCACTCTTGGGATGGTGCTAGAGACGCTATAATGACAGTTAAGCAGAGAATACTATATCCAATGACAAAAGAGATTCGGAAACTGTTAATGATAGTTTTCTTAAAAGAGTCTTCACTAAAGTAGCTGCAAGTATATTATTCTGAATTTAATTTGACGACCGTTAAATTATTTATATTTGAAATAATTTATGAATGATTAAGCTTTGTAAAATGTATGGATTAATGTATGTGTGGAATTATATCTAAGTAAATAAAATCTCAAAAACCAAATAAAGCATACATTTGTACAATTATGAAGCTAAAAAAATCGTTTTTAAATGTGTATTTTTGTATGTAAATGTATATTTTTATATGTAAATTCATTTTTTTGTATTTAAATGTATTTTTTAAAAAATCATTTTAAATGTAAAATATGAAAATAATGTTTTTTTTAAAAAATAAAGATGCATACTTTTGCAGTGTACTTCATTACTTCACTTTTTAATTTTAAGAAAAAAATAATCTATAATTAATCCATCTATACATTATATACAATTCATGTACATTGATTGGAATAATTGAATTTGGTTTGATTGAATAATAATTTTACAGAAACTTGTTGCAAAAATATTTCAAAACATATTTCTAGTCTATTCTTCAGTTTTTGAAAAAAAAAATTTATTTTTTGAAATCTTTATTCTTCCTTAAATCTCATTTAAATATAAATTCAACTAAGGTAAAATATATTTAATGAACAATAATAATGTCAACTATACTATTACAACTCTCATGCTTGTACACGACAAGAAGAAAGTTGAATGGAAATTGTGATGATATTGACAATTTATTTAGGTTGTAATATAGCTACATTTTTAATCTGAATTTTAAATTTGAGAGTTTGAAAGTATTAAATAAAATTAGCAAATTTATATATATATGGAATTTCTCTTACTCTGTTGTTCATTTATTTCTAGATACATTATTATTAAAAACGAATCCTAATAATCATCTTTTCAATAAAGATGTATAAGCATTTTACTAAAGATGTGTGAAATGTTAGAATATTACAAATAATAAAAAGCAAGAATTTCTGAACTGTAAATAATTGCAAGTAATTTCTGAACAGTAATTTCAAAAAAAAATTTCATTTTTTATCCCTTCTGAAATCATTACTCATCATTTTTTAACAACAACAATGTTTAAATTTGACTGCATCAGTTATTACAAAGTTGAACCAATTAAATTGTTTTTCAACAACACTTATATTATAATTTCCAAAATAAAAAGCAAAAATAGGTCACTAAATCTAGTTTTTAAATAATATAACTTTGAAAGGCATTAATGGGGATGGATATGACATATTAAAATATTGAGGATGTCCAGTGGATGTAAATAAGATTCTGGGAAAAAATGGGTCTGAAAGAGGAATATTGGATCTATCCTGGTGATGAGGTTCTTTAATTTTAAATTTTGTACTATGAAATGTTTTGATTGACTAACCTTGTTTTATAAAAAAGTATATTAATGATTAATGAGATTTATGGCTGTTATAAATTTGCAAGGTTATGATTGTTATAAATTATAAGTTATGGTTGTTAAAAATGAGACAATGACAACAATAAAAGCCAAATTATTTAAATGTACAATTGCTATCCAAATATTTCACAGAGAGGGGTTTACTTTTCAACATAAAATTAAATCTCGATTCAACTTCCATTCATGGATGGCGCTATTAACATAAGATTACATAAATAAGAATGAGCGCACATGTTGAATTTATCTACCACCCCGTAAAATGCACATATATACAAAGGTTAATACAAATAAATTTACTTATTTAATCGAGATATATTTTCTTCTACCAGCAAAAATGTAAGCATTTATCTTTTAAACTTCTGAAGCTATTCACCACTATAATAATTGCACGGATATAAACCATAATCTGACATAACAGTTTGTTCTGAAATTTGTGTATATGTTTTTTTTTTTTTTTTTTAAATTTCGAAGCTACTGTTATGCTGTAATTTTATATGCATTATTGTCCGAGAATAAATAATGTAAGTTGTAATTTTAAAAATATATATATCTTATTATATAATCCACATACACCATTTTAAAATTTTATAATCTTATATTATAAATAAAATCTAATACAGATTAGTAACTTTTCAATATGAAATATTAGAAAAAAAAATTTTACATTCACAATTGTAAAAATTAGATTCAATATAATGTAATTCAGTAATACAGTCATACACAAAATTAATTAAAAAGTAGAATTCAACAAATCACGAACGTAAGTTTCTCTTTTATATCATTAATTTGTATCGTTGAGGCATTCACTAAATTTTAATAACAAAATGAGTTTGTATCACAAAAGAATAAGAGCATTACTCTTAAATTGTTAGAAAATTCAGTGTAGTTTTATATAAAGTGTTTCTCTAACATTATAAAATAACAACTTTTCTTGCAATGCAGAATGATATGCATATGCAATAGGAATCGAAACTACAAGCATATTTTAAAATGGAAATTAAAAGAATAAGTAATAAATTAAAGAAATCGCTGTAAAATCTTCTTTATTAATCTATATACATCGCGCAATATTTAATTAGTTAATATTCACCTTACAATAGCTTTTCTGTAAGACATGACATGACATTGCTTCTGTAACTCCAGTTTTACAATGCTTACTGTATACCTAATTAATATTACCAAAATAAGTGAATTCTGGGAAATGTACTTTATAAAGCTTTTTAATTTTATTTTGTAGTTCATAATATTGTTACTATTCAATGATATTTTGTCCAAATTTCTAGTGAGGCTTAAATGAAATGTTGATATTTTCAATTATCTTTAAATTCTTATGAAATGTTAGTTCGAAGAAAAAAACATTCATTAAATTATTAGATTAATTATTATTATCATTAATTATTATTATTATTATTATCTACTAATTAGTTAAAATTATTATTTATTAAAATTCATTAACGTCATTAATTCATATACTACAAGATTCAATTAACATTCTAATGGTATGGTACACTAACATATGTAATTATAAAAAGATGGAAGCAAATGATTTATTTATTGTATTAAAAGTGCTAACAAATACAATTATTACATTAAGATCTAATGAATTATTTGTTTCACATCTAACTTGCAATTTATTCAGCATTTAGGTATACAGGTTTCATATGGTACAACTTATTTCACAATTCCAGCAAGCATACATATAGTTCGATCAAACTCTAATGTTACCCAATTAGTGTGCCTAGATCATCCTACAAATTATCAGTCAGTGATTATGTTGATCATTTGAGCCAATGAATTTTATGCACATGGAGAAAGCATTCCTGTCTGTGGTTCTGCGTAATCATATTAAAAAATTTATTTGCTAAAAAACTTGCTACATGTGACCAACTGATGACACTGATGCACAACTGGGATCTCTGGATAACGTAAACCGATACTTGAGGTAATCAAGGATCACATAACTGGCGCCAGTATTGAAATGTTTACCACATGAAATGTTACCCTGAACAAACATACATTATCCTCAGAATACAAATTATATCAAGATTCACTATAAACAATTTGTCTTCACGAATACTAAAAGACTTCTGTAAATGGAGGTGAAGGTGGGATGCTTTCAGTCATGATTGTCCCCAAAATAGCAGATTATTATTAGCCAGGTGCATTGCAAAAGTATGGATAGATACATTTTACAGTACAAATCGTATCATATGTGTGCGGATATCGGACAAAAATGCAGTCAAATGTGTGTTTGTTTTGTCTGATGATGAGAGGGTTCTCCTGGTTATTGGATACACGAAGATGGGATGTGTCAGATCGGTAGTTACAAAATGTCATTATAATATTTTTTTTTTTATTTCCAATGGCAGATTATGAACAGTTACAGCAAAAAAGAACAACCAAAAAAAATATACAACATACAACAACAACAAAAAATAATACAACAAAACATGCTGAACAGAGTTCATTAATCTAACAAAAATGCCAAGTTGCAGATCTTTTAGCCACTAAAAATTGTTACCGGGTGCACCACGGGGAGGTAGATCTTCTGCTGACCCACGTCATTATAATATTGTCAGAAGGATCCTTGGTAGCAGACAATTCGCAGTGCTGCTTTGTCCTAATGACTTTAACCTTTTCAAACTCCAGCATTTGCTGATATTTGCGTTGATTAAAAAATCTTTGAATTCAGATCTACTGAAATAGATCTGAATTGAAAGATATTGCTTCTAAAGCACCTGAAAATGATATGAAATAATTGAAGAAATTAATGCAATATAATTTTTTAAATACGTCTAATATTCTGTGCATGTGAAATATTTTAGGCGAATTCGAATAACACTAATTGTGATATAAAAAAATTAAAAAAAAAACTCTACTCAACAAATCTGAAAAAAAAGTTACTGTCCATGAAATATTTGTAGAAATATATTTTGGCTTCAAGAAAGAAAATTTTAAACCTTATGAATTACAAAAACTAACTGAAAATTAACAAAAACGCAATTTTTTATATTTGAAATCAATGTTTGAATAGTTGATAAATTACCTCATTTGCTACATTTGCATTTGCATAGAAATTGGTATAAATTTATAATTTATTTTTCATTTCGATAATGTAATATTTAATAGTTTCAGTGATAATACAATCTTACGAAACAAACGTTTTGATACTGATTGCGAACAAAATAAATTATTTTAAATGCTCAACAAATTAATGAAGTAATTATATTTCGTTTATAACTTAATTAAAATTTATTTTTAATTAAGTTATAAACGAATATATATATATATAGATATATAAGTGTGTGAATTTCAATAAATAATGGATAAAACTCTAATGATCGAAAATAATTTAATGTCTTTTTAATTATTATTTTCTTATATGGATCCCTTCTACAATTAATCAATAAAATATGCAATTTTTTAACAAATAAATTTGTAGGAAAGTATATATATAACGTAAAACAAGATTTAGGTGCATATTTAAACTGATATATACGATATTATTTTGAAACCAAAATAATAATAAACAAAACGATAAAACACTTTTAAAATGAAAATAAACCAAAAAGTATTCGTTTATTTAAAGATTTTTTTTAAAAAATAATTTTTTTAAATTTTGCTTGAAAAATAATAATATTTTTCAAAAAATTATTACTCTGGGGCCCGATGGCCGAGTGACTAGAGCTCTGGCCACAGGTTTCGGATTCGATTCCCAGTGGTGCCATGAATGTCATGGGGTTCGGAGTTCTTTTTAAATCGTAGGTGTTCCCGGTTTAATAAGACAGTTCGGCGTAGGGTTGACGACCAGGTGGCCGTGGCCCACCATAGGGCTGTCGCGGCAATGAAGAAGAAAGTATTATTCTAATTTTATTAATATTTATATGTATATAAATAAATATTATATATATATATATATATAATGAACCCTGTGTTCATTAATGTAAAAATGTAAATTGGAAATAAAATTTTATCACAGGTGCAGTTTACTCCAAGGTCGGAGATTTTCAGAGTTCTTGAGTCTACGTCGAATCTAATTGCCTAAAAGAGGTTTGCTTAAATTATAACACATAAAAAGGAAATAAAAGATATGCCAATAAATAAATATAATACTTTATGCATAGGACTGCCTTTAATTAAATCATAAGCAATTAAAAACCATTTGCCGACGACAATTGCGTTAATCAATGAAATCAATCTGGTTAATATAATTGTGACATCGTTTAAAATATTTGCATTCATCGGCAAACACAATTATACATTTGAATAATTATCATGACAATTACACAATTATACATGATAATTATTCAAATTAAAAAAAAAATTGCGTTTTTGTTAATTTTCAGTTAGTTTTTGTAATTCATAAGGTTTAAAATTTTCTTTCTTGAAGCAAAAAATATATTTCTACAAATATTTCATGGACAGTAACTTTTTTTTTCAGATTTGTTGAGTAGAGAGTTTTTATTTACAATTATACATGTAGCAGCACATACTTTAAGAATAAATTTTAGTTAAATTTATATATATTTGTAATTTTTCATATTCAATAATGTTCACCTTCTCCTTATCGCTCCTCTCTCCACTATATCGCAACGGTTATATATATATATTTATATATATATATATATATTTATTACATAACACACTACTGTGCCCAAAAAGTACGACCAATTACTTTTTTTTTCAAAAACTCTTTATTTAGTCTTTCAAATTTATTTCATCCCCTTCAAAGTAATCCCCTCCGGACACAATGCACCTATGCCAACGTTTTCCAATCATTAATGCATGCTAAAAAGTTATCGGCATCGATGGCCCCGGGTGGTCTTTTGAGTTTAGTGAATAGGTCAAAAGTCGCACGTTGTGAATATGGTGATTGTGGAATGATATGGGTTTCATTTTTTTGCGAAAATGTCACGAAGAATCAATGCAGTGTGAGTGGCGCAGTCAGTGTTTTCGGTACCAATCGAGATTTGAAGCGTTTGAGGTCCAAAATGGAATTGACTGATCCTTTTGAAATTCCAAATCTTTAATTTTGTGTACGTGAGCTTCGTCGGTTGAGGTTGATAGTCGGACAGACGGTTCTTCCTCTTCAACGCTTTCTCTGCCTTCTTTGAACTCTTCATACCACTTCTAAACATTTCTTTCCAAAATAGGAAAGGTTACCGAATGCCATTCTGCAACATTCTATACGTTTCCGCAAAAGTCCTTTGCTCAATTGATTCAGGCATTTCAAAAATCGCCGGAATCTTTTTTTAGAGTCTCAAAAATACAAGTGTAACTCAAACACTAATGAATATTTTGATGTCAAATTTCACACAGATGTCAAAGGTCAGTGCCAGAAACCTACTAAAGAAAAAAAAAAAAATTTAATTCCATAAGCCCCGAATTAAATTGAAAATTGATTTTACTTTTTGGGCACAGTAGTGTATATATATATATATATATGACAATGGTTATGTATGTATATACATATGTATACAAAACCATTGAAACAAAAACCTTTTTTGTTATATAATAATTTACAGTAATATATCTCTCTCTATATATATATGTATCTATGTATGCTTATTTTATTATTGTTAATTATTATCTAACAAAAAGGCTTTTGTTTCAAAAGGTAATTGTTTGGAAAAAATTCAGATTTATTACTAATTTCCCGAAAATTTGTGTCATAAAAATGACAATTTGCAAGAAATTATTTTTTTTACATTGTATTTTTTTAAAATATGCGGCGATATAATTAAATAATGAAGGTCAAAATACTGCACGTTTTTTTCTAATTGATAAGGATGCATCGATATAGGTTCGAAATTGGGGATCCGATTAAAATAACTTTATATTTCCTTTAATAGAGGAAAGATATGGGAATATGGGTATTTAGGATTTATCAAGAAATCGATTAAAGATCAGTATATATAAGAGAGTAACAATCAAGTAAGTGTCTTTTACTCTGTATCTAAATTAATGATTAAATCAAGTTATTGGAATAAGTAAGGATAATATTTTTTTGTGGACAAAAATGTAAGCATTTTCATATTTCATTTATTTCAAATTCAAATTTTTTTTGTTTTTAACAGCAAAGGATAATTTCTTATAGGAATATTGGTATTACTTGATGTAATTAAAAAATTACATATAATAATTGATAATTGAATACGTGTGCAATCAGATATGATGCATCACGATGTTTTTGAAAAATAAGCTTTTTCAAGTCAACCTCAAATCCGAAAAAAGTGTGCTTGTAGTGCTTTTGATAATGATTTGAATTATATGAATTATTTGAGATTTGTTCAGGAGTTAAAAAAGAAGAGACTAGCTTTTAAAAGCCTTTTTACCCTTTTTTATTTCTTTCTGAAGACTCCTCTAATGACATAAATATTTAAAATTCTAGAAATATATTCAAGAATTTTTAAACGCGTTTGTTTGGTGTAGAATAAAATAATATTTATTTAAAATTATTTTTAAATATGTAGCTTTTTTAATATTTCATTACCGTTTTGAAGTGGAAAATTGAACAACTCAATTGTGATTTTCTTCAATTTTATTCTCATTCATTTTTTTTTTTCAAATTTAACAAACACTTATCTGGAGTATCATCTGATAGAATGATACATGATAGAAAATTTCAATGAAGTATTGCTTGAATGAAATGTATGAATTTAATTTATTTTTTTAATTCATAAAATTTATGTTGTATAACAGCATGTAATATAAACTAAATTATAATAACAGTATCTTTAAAATGTTTTTAAATAATTTAAAGAATTTTCAAGGAGGTAAGTTTTTAATTATTTTAAATTATCAACAAAAAAAAACGTACAAAAATTTGTTCCAAACATGTTCTTTTAGGAAATATGGCCGATATAACTATCGGGGGAAGTTTTTAATTAACCTTAGTAGGTGATATTATAGCAGGACATTATTATAATGTTATTTGATCTTACAAAAATCAATTAAAACGCTTAATTCCCCGCATTATTTTTTTGAAGTATAATTTCTGTTTGCCGGAAAAGAAAGTGTAACAGAAACAGTAAGTAAAAACGTTATATGTCACTCTGAATAAAGATGACAACTAAAATGACCCGTCTATTAAATAAAGTGACTTGACCACTACACTTCATTTTCTTGCTGTGTGGCGTACGACAGTTAGTTCAGCATCTTATCGCTATAATGATCTTCTTCAAACAAGTATCTGCTGATGCACTTGGAATGTGTTGGAAAGTCTACACAGGTGACGCTGAACTTAAATTCCATTTTCAATTCCCTCTATTAGCTTACACTCTCCCTATATATATCTTGTTCAAATTTTCAATAGTTAATAAAATACTTTTTATTCATCCACTCAAATTCAAATACATTTTTTGAACTTGTAGTGGATGACACTTGATGTTAATACAGTTTTTTTAAATATTAATTCAGTAATTAAATTTAATTAATAAATTTTAGTTTTTTTTTTTTTAGATTTAAGTTGCATATATCTCTACCAATAGATGGAACCAGATAAACTTAAAAAAAATGAATGAAAATTATTTATAAAGGACTTTCTGCAATAGAGTGAAAAAAAAATTACTTGTTTTTAATGTAGGAATTTATTAAAAAATTTTTTATATATATATTACTTGTTTTAATGTCATTGCTGCCCCCATTTATCATTATTGATAATTATGAATCTGTTCTTTGAGATTCGTACTGACATTGACTTTGCCTTCGTTGTTCGAAATAAAAAAAACATTTTTATTCATTAAATTTTATTTAAATGAATTACAATAAGATAACTTCTTTTGCGGTGCGCTGCTTTTTTTTTCTTTTCCCATAGATTTCTTACATTTGGAAATATGATTTTTTTTTTTTTTTCTTAGATAATGTTTCTAGTTGAAACAAACTTCATATAATAGTCAAAAAAACATTTCTTCAGTTAGTTTCTATTTAAAACTATTAAATTGAATTTTTAAAATATTTAATATAATTTTAATAAAAAAAAATTCTTTTTATGTTTTTTTTCAGATTGATGGCATACAAAAAGAAAATTGCTGTTATAGGAGGAGGTTTCGCTGGAATTGGTGCATTAGCTTCTCTGGTTGAGGAAGGTTGCTTTGATCCAATATGCTTCGAAAGAACTAGTGAGTGTGCAGGAACATGGTGCTATCGAGAAGAATCCACTGACGGAGTTGCTTCGATTATGCCCACTACTATACTTAACCACAGTAAGGAAATAGGTGCAATTAGTAATTTTCCACCGAATAAAGAAGTCAATAACTTTATGAAGCATGAAGAATTTTATCAATATATTACAGACTATGCAAAAGCAAATGATATATTGAAGTATATTAGATATAATTCAGAAGTAGTAAGTGTTAAGAGATCTGTGGACTATAATGAAACAGGACGATGGATAGTTACTGTGAAAGATACAATATCTGAGACATTATTCTCAGATATTTATGATGGTGTCATAGTAGCTGTTGGACATATGAATAGACCAAAAATGCCAAACTATCCAGGACAAGAAAAATTTAAAGGACATATAATGCACACCCATAAACTGAAAGGAGTTCAGCAATATCAGAATAAAAATGTTGTAGTTGTTGGCATGGGTTGTTCAGCATTAGACGCAGCTGTGGAAATCAGTAATGTTACAAAACAAGTATGTATTTTTTTCTTAATAGTAAAAAAATGCATTAATTTTATGAATGTATTATTCTTCGCGTGTTGTTTTACTATTGTTATTACAGCTTTTTTCAATTTTTGGTACATTTTCATAAATAAAAAAAAAAACATTTCACGTTATTTAAAAAAGATCATTAAAATATATAGTTGATGAGACTTTTAAGAATCATTGGAATTATAAACTGCAGCGAAAGTCTTAATTGAAACTGAATTCAACCTGACTTGCATGCTAGCTAACTTGTCCATTATTATTAAATGTGTAAGATACAGCATATATGTTGATTACTTCGATGATATTTTAAGACAAAAAATTGAGACACATTAAGAAATTAATGTTTAACTTAATTAAGAAATATTAATGTTTTCAAATCATTAATATTTCTTTAAATTTAAATGCAAAAAATATATATTGGTGAAGAAATTTTAATGAATGTTTGAAAGATAAATATAAATATATGTAATTCCTACTTATACATCCATTGAATTGAAATATGTCCAGTCTTGTGGATTATTACAGCTTAATTAATATGTTTAGAACTATAATATTTATAGTTCTAGTGTGTTTAAATTATAATATTTATATATTATGGATAATAAATATATAAACATTTTGAGTTTTAACGTTTAAATATGTTTAGAATTATTCGATAATTCCTGTGCGAATAGAAATTACAAAGAGCAAGGGGGCTGCTGTGTGTACTTAAGTGATAGAAATTGACATTTTTAAACTGGGTCCATAGTAATTATCTTTTTAATTAATGAAAAACATATTTCAACATTTATATTTATATATTGTAACATTTGTATTTATATATTGTATTATTTTTTATTTTAGGTATATTTAAGCAGTCGTTCTGGAGCACATGTATTGAAACGAATCGGACCCAAAGGTTATCCATATGATTATATTTTATTACGACCATACTTTTTCCAACTATTTGACATATTTCCAAGTGATATGATTAGTTCGGTCTTTGAGTCAATTTACACGGATAACTATTTTCACCAGAAGTTATTTCCAGTTGCGCCTAAACATCATATTTTTTCAAAGGATCCAGTAGTAAATGATCAGATTGGAGTAAAATTACTTTCAGGGTCCATCATACAGAAAACGAACATTGAATGCTTCACAGAAGATGGAGTCATTTTCGAAGGAGATTCGAAAGTCACCAAAGCTGATGTAGTTATAATGGCGACAGGATATACGTGGAAATTCCCTTTTCTTGAAGAAGGCACACTGATTCAAGAAGAAAACAAAATAAATCTTTACAAATGCATATTTCCACCACATTTACCACATGCAACATTGGCCATCATTGGGTTCTTTCTTCCCTTTGGGCCAGGTATACCAGCTGGAGAACTCCAGAGTAGATGGACTGCTCAAGTGTTTGCAGGCAAATGCAAGCTTCCCTCTCATCAGGAAATGATGATGGACATCAACAAAAAATACGAAATCAATTGCTCAAGATATCCTTCATGTGAAAAAATCTCAGTTCGAGTGGACTATATAAGCTACTGCGATGACATAGCCTTTCAATTTGGAGCCAAACCCAATCTTTACAAGCTTGTTTTCACAGATCCTAGCCTGTTTTTAAAAATACTGTTCGGTCCAAGTCTATCTTATCAGTACAGGCTTCAAGGACCTCATCTTTGGAAAGGAGCCAGGGAAGCTATAATGACAAGCCATGACAGAATATTATACGCGATAACAAAAAAGAGATTCAGTGGAAATTCACGGAAATATTTTTAAAAGAGTTTTGTCAAAATTATTGTCATATATGTTATTTTGAAATCTAAGAAATTTAGTTTTTATAGATAACATTTTAAATTATGTCTTTAAATTTGTGTAGGATCTTCAATAAAATTGTGTTTTTACATCTTAAAATGATTGTTGATTGTGTTATAATATCATGCATAATACATATATTTACGTGTGTTTAAAATAATAGTAATAGGTGTAATTTATTTTATTAGATTAATTATAATAATATTTTAGAAATTAAAAATTTAAATGGAAGTTTTGATAAATAGGATTTTTATAGCAATCATATTTATAGCTAATCGAATAGATAATGTAAAAAGGCGTATTAAATCATTAATTCTTTCGATCAATACTACAGACAAATAAATTGCTACGAAAAGTGCCTTTGTATGTTTACAATTTTTAAGTCACCCTATTAAAAAGGACAATCATATTATCAACTGAAACCCTATAGGGCCTATAGGATGGATGCATAGTTGTAGTAAAAATGAAAGAAAGTAAACCCAATAAATTTCTTATTATTACAGATGCAATAGCATTTCGTGAAATAGTCTTATTTTCATCTTAAATTAAATAAAATTTAGACATGTATTAAACAGTTCTAATTTTATATTCTATCATAATATTAATATATATTTTCCTTTAAGAATAAAATCTTATTTTTTTTAAATTTTTTTTTAATATATATTTTTTTTTTTAAATAAAATTTTTATTTGTTTATTTTTCTGAAATTTAGAAAATTCTTTTAGTTTGTTTTGTGCTAATATCACAAGTAAAACTAATCAGATATTGCAAGAAAATTAACCGACCAAATATCATAAATAGAATTAACCAACCAAATATAGCAAGTAAAATTAAACAAATAATATTTAATTCATTTACTTAAAAAATACTTTATCTATTTGTCTAGAGTAAGAAAGAAATCCATTTACTTAATAGATAAATAAGATTAATATTTTTAATTTTTTTTTTATTCGTATTCAATATACTCTGAAGTTCATTGTGTATTGGGAGTTTGATTAAGATTAATATTTTTAATTTTTTTATTCGTCCAATAGTTCATTGTGTATTGGGATTGTCTAGAGTCCAATAGTTGTATGCATGCAACCCTTTGCATAGTAAACAGCTGCAAATAATTGAAATAGACAGTGCCACTCTCGCTGATACTTAAGAAACAGCTAAAATATTCTCCAATATATTTGATATCAGAATTCATGGCTTATTATTGGAGTTTCTATTTGTACAATTCAAATGAAAATAAATATATTTTCTATAAAATAATTTGATTAGGTTAAAAAAATCAGGAATTAAATAATTAATTGGGCGAAATGTTGATTCATAAGAAAGATAAACCTAAATCTGTTTGGTAATCATTTTATAACTGGTGCAGTTTGTTTAAAACTTGTATCAGTGTAACTTGTTGCTGGATAACTCAAAAAATACTTTATTTCATACATATATTTATTTTATATAAATTAGTAATCCAATATGTCTTTTACTTGTCAACATTCATGACTGAAAGTTTTATTCACCAAATTATGTTTATCCAAATAGATCTCGTTTTATTTGGAAATGATTAAAATTACTTAATTAAACAAAATTTTAAGGTATACCATATTTTATGTAATAAATTTAAAAAATTATAAATTTTGTAATTTTGTAACAAACTTGTGTTTGTGATTGGTGCCTAAACGGCCAAAATAATTGGGTTACTTCAAAACAAAGAAAAATAGAGTGGCAGTCTAGAATCTTCATTCGAACTAATACGTAATTGACAAACTTCTAGCTCCAGCTTTGCAATAATTAACAAAAACAAACCATTTTAACATAAAAACTGGGTTGTTGTTTTTTATGTTAAATTTGGTCAGATGTTAGATCATATTTCCAGTTACACTTTATCAAGATCTGAAAGATATTTGTTTTTTATTTCAAAGTTACTTTTTCTTATGATATCATGATTTTGATTTTTAAGACAAGGAGTCAATACGAATAGGATTTAGATTATTACTGCTACTTAAAAATATAAAGAAACAATAACAGAAAAATCTCATTAAATTTAATCTTTTAATATTGATAATCATTTCCTGTCAAATCTAAATTACTTGAAATTAAAACCTTTCAACAAACTTTGCACTGTCACCATGATCAGCCATTTGTGAACTCTCTGAAACACTTGAATGACCATTAAAATAGGCGTGTCAAAACTATGACATAATCATTAAGCTACAGATGTTCTAAATGTTTCTGATATATTAAACAAACTCTAGCCCAGAAAAGATATACACAGTCACATAAATCTAATTTTGATTAATATAATTTATATTTTTAATAAAGATACGTAAAAATGAAGCCTGTTTACATTCAAATAAATAGTATTTTGCAAATACAAGAAATAATGCAGAGAATTAGAATTCTTTTGTTGCGTTTTGGATTGAATTTTGTATATAAATTACAAAAATTAATTTGTTCTGTTTGCATTTAAAAAAATTATGAGATTATATTTTTCAATTTGATTGGTTTATTCCTTCGTTTAAAATATAGCTTTTTAAAATTTTTAACTAAAGACATCTTACGATAAAATAACAATCGAGTAGCTAATATTTTTCCTTTTCCATGTCTGAAATCTATATACTAACATTGTACATAGAAAAAAAGAATTTTATGTATTTCAAGGAACAAGTAGTTTAAAACAGTTTGTCTCATATTTGATCTTTAATTCAAAATTAGCCTTACTTCTTAATGATTAATTTTTATCGAAAAGTAAAATATTTCAAAACTTTATTTTTTTTTCCAATTTTTTATTGAACTCATAGAAATTCAATGGTAATAAATTAAAAAAAAAAGGTTTTTTTTTTTTCAAAAATGCACTTTTATCAATGGGCTTTGGAGAATTTAAATTTAAAATAAAAGAGATTATAACACAGCAAAAGCAATTTATAATTAACATAAATAAATTTATTTAGTTTAAAATATTTACAATTAATATTTGTAAAATATTACTTAAAATTAAGAGAGACAAAATTTGCTGTGTTACATTTTAAATGCTTTATATATATATATTAAAAGAATTTTGTAACGTAAGAAAGAACGCAAAAAGTATATAGCCAAATTCTTATAGTGATAAGGATAATACATAAATTTTAGATTTTTTCAAATATATATTGGTAAGTTAAATTTTTTTTTTTTTTGATTCAGTATATTCCATCATGGACTTCGCATATTTCTACATAAATAAAATCAGTTTTCATCAATCATCAATCATCTTTGTTTATGTCAAATTATGGCACGAAACATTTCTATAACATTATATTAATTCTAATTAATTGTTCAAAAAGTTTTGCTTTTGAAAGATGAAGTCAGAAAAAAAATAAATTTTCTTGAAAATTTTAGTAAGTATAATTTTAAGTATATTTAGTAAGTATTTTCAAAATTTTCTTGAATTATAAGATAAATTAGATGCCGAAATTAATTATTTTATAATTTTTTAAAGACGAATCTCTTTTAAAGAAATATTAATAACCTTTACGTTGAAATATTAAGTTGAATGATGGTTATTACTAAAAAGTTATTACTAAAAAGTTATTACTTACTAAAATTTATTCTTGAATTATAATTTTAGGAAATATCAACGTTAGTAATTTGTAATAGCTAATGCCCATTTTAAATATTGATTTATGATAATAGGTCACACGCACTTAAATAATTTTTATTGACTTAGCAGAGATTGGTCTCATTTATGAGACCACATATATAAAAAATTAACCTAATTGGAAACTAAAATGAAATTATCTTCAACAGAAAAGTAAAAATATAGGATAAATATTTATTAATCAGTCTTCAATAATCAGCATTAATAACTATGTAACAATAATTAAAGTGCATGTCTTGAAATATAAATATGTTAACATTAGTTACTTTTAAAATTATTTAAAATTGTGTCCAATTTAGAATAATAGAAGTAAACCAATTTTTGATGATGTTATATTTACTTGAATAGTTGTCTTTGTCTCACCAGAATGGAACTCATTGAAGTCATTGGAAGTATTTTAATAATGTAAATAAAAATAATCTTCATAAAAACAAGACATATGCTATGATTACTTATTTACTAATCCTGTATAAGTATATAGGATTAATAATTATGTCATAGAAACTATTTTATGAGTAGAACACGTGATGAAGATAAGTTTATGACATCAAATCATTCATGCATTTCCATCGTATCACTCATGCATGAGATCAAATCACTCACTGTATTACTGATGCATGGATAAAATCACTCACTTACGTATTTGCCATATTTTAGAAGTGAGTAACCTAACATTAAAATAATCACATAATCTCAGATAACAACTTCAAAATATTAAGCATAAAAACTCATAAGAATTAACTGCTTAAGAAATATTTATTATTTATTTATTTAATTTTTTTTGTTTCGCATGAACTGATGTAAATTTATTTGCTGCCATAAATTGTTTATAATATTGCAATCGAATAACGAGATAATAATTGTATATAATACTGCAATAAGGTTTTATTTATTTTTTTATTTTTATTTATTATTTTTTAATGACATTTAAGGAAGATTTTGTCAGTAATATTTTATAAATTTGATAATTAATGTCTCTTTGGTATAAAAACAATAAAAACAATGTAGGTTTAAAATTTTAGTATAAGAAAAGTCTGTAACTCATATATAGTAATGATTTCGGTAACATAAAATTTAATTTAGCAAAAATTATGTGTTTTATCCTTTGCTATATTAGTTTCTCAAAATGGGGCCTGAATGGCCAGTGGCTAGCGCTCTGTCGCTCAATACAGTACCACTCTGGTAGACCGAAAAGTTCCCCCGTGATGAAAGAAAACTCCCGGCAAAGGAAGTGTTTCCAAGGATGTTTGCAAACAGTGGTTCAGAATCCACTTTAAACCGTAAAGTCCTTTTTCCGATGAAAGAAATCTAATAGGATCGTAGAGCGTGAAGGGGGCATTGTTACTGCGCTTCCGTAGCTTGTCTTCTTCCTTAAGTTACACGCTCCTGGATAATGTAAAGTGAGTAATGTCCTGACCTGAATATAGTGGAAAACATCTTGCCGTCGAAGACGTCCAAGACAGCTGTCTAAAGCATTGTTTGCCAGTTGCATCAGAAAGAAAAAAAATATTTATCAAATTTTCATTCATTATAATGCTGTCCTTCTACTTTTTTTTACAAAGTTTCAAAAAGAGAAACTATTTTTTATTTGCCATTAATATTTTATGTTTGAATATCATAATTCTGATGTTAAAATTGTGAAGTTTTTCAAAAGAACAACGAAAATGCCCTGTAAGTTCAATTGTAAACATTTGTGTATATATTTCTCATATTTCTCTGTTATAACCACTCCGTAATCTCCTCTATTGATGGTCAATCCAATTAAACATTTCAACTATTTTTATTTATTCTAAATTTTTAAATTAAAAAAATGTACAAAAAAATATAAATAATATTTTTATCTGGAAATATACCATATTTATCGAAATAATTCAGATCTAATTAATTAAATTAATTTAATTTTAATACTCAAATAATTTTTAAAGTTATATAAATAATTATTCAAAATAAAAAAAAAATAATAGTATATTGAAAAAATATTTATAAGAAAAGTGAAAATTCGTAATATTAATTTCATAATGTGGAAAATATGGTTTTTAATTTTGTTAATTTGATATACTATGAAAAATATTTATGTGAAAATTTATGAAAAAAATGTTAAGCATTTTTAAAAATGATTGAAACAATCTGAATCTTTCACGCATTAGAAATTAGGAAATTGCACAGATTTATAAAATAAAATTTATTACGAAAAAATATCATACTTCATGGTAAAACTGTTCTTTAATTAAAACATATCTTAATTTTTTTCATTCTGCACATATCCTTTCAAGAAATTTGATTGACAAATTAAAAGAGCAAAGAAATATTGAATAATTTTAAAAATCTAGCTTAAAATTTATATGGATATTAACATAAAATTTCTTTAGTATCAATTTATGATTGGAGGAAGTGATAGAAAAAAAAAAATTAATTGTAAATATTATAATTATTCTACTGTAATCATGGGGAATCAGAATAATTTCATGACAACAATGTACCATCTAATCTATCATGAATTAATTGAAAATTGTATAATTATTCTATTGTAATCATGTGAAATCAGTATGATTTTATTGTGCCATCTAATTTATTGTGGATTAATTGAAAATTTTGTAATTATTCTATTGTAACCATGGAAAATAAAGTATAATTTCAAGACGACATTGTCCTATCTAATCTAGTATGAAATCGAGTTAAGTTTTAAAAATAAAATCTTTAAAGGGTAGTAAATTTTCGACAGATATTCATGTGAGTATTTTATAATTGACAATAATTAATGCTTATTATTAAAGATAATTTATTGTGTATAATTTAAAAATTTGTTATCTTATCGATAATCAATCGCAATTTATTGTTTATATAAAGGTATCAACTCACCAAAAATATAATGATTTATATGAATATTTATAAAAGTTTGAATTCTTGTATTATTTGTTCCATATCTTTTTTATTAAAAAGTGTTTAGTGAAATGATACTTTCATGTTAAAATTTTAAATAAAAACTATTTGATTATAAAAATTATTCATGGTATGACTGTAATAAAATATAATCCTTTCATTTGTCTTATTAATCTCCCAAATAAAAATAACAGAATCAACGTACAGCAAAAATTTTCAGGTTCTTCACTGATATATAATAAATATACTGATTCATATTAACAGACATATAATATATTTAAAAATACGGTTGCTAAGCAAATTATATTCCACTTCTATTGTTCTGATGTCTAATTTTTGTCTGAAAAAATATTAATCTTTATTCTGAAGTTTAGCAATAATCATGAATTAATAATTTAAAAATTATTTTATCGACAACCATTGGTACTTTCTGGAAAAATTAATCACATATTCTAAACTTATTGTTTTTAATATTATTTATATTAAAAAATCTACTAAGTCTCATTCATATAATGCATTGAAATTCAATAAAGTTAATGTATTTATATATAAAAAATTTCCATATTTCTATTTTAACGTGGAGCTAACAGTTATATCATAAGAATGCTTATATTTTCACTATAGATTATAAGGATGATGAACTTCAAGCAACTATTTCATTTTATCCTTTAGGCATTTATTTGACTGTGGTTAAAATCTTAATTGTTCAAACGGCAAGATGAATATTTCCTTGAAAACTACTTACCATGACCACCACAAGAAGGTGATGTACTCGTATATAGTTATACGATACTAGTGTCTAAAAACGTAACAACGACTGCTTTATTTTCGGTAATTCCACTAGAAAATGTCTGGAAGAAATGAAATTCGGAATACAGAGACATTACATTAAAGAAATACAAAATTAACTCATTTTCATTTAGGATCAAATAAAAAGAAAAGGCTTCTACCGAAACAGTGCCTTTAGTATAAATGCTTACTTGCCCAAAAAGGATAACAATAAACATATGCCTCTTTAGAATATATGACTCCGTTAATATGCAATTATGTTAATATGCTATTATGACTCCGTTAACTGCAATGGTTATTTGGAAGCATTTCTCCACAATCTACAGCATATTATTCAACAGTTATTGTGGTCCATTGTAAGCATCTGTACCACTGATTTTACTATCAAATTCATACCACTATCCACTGTTATACCACTATCAAATTCATACCACTATCCACTATTATGTACTATCTCCATATGTCTGTTTAGATAATTTCCCTTTATTAGGGACATTGTTCTCTTTGCTAAATTGTGGTTTAGATGTAGTATTTTCAAACCAGGGTGTATGCTCAAGGGAACTGTGATGTGATTGTCCTAGTAACGTGCCCTATGCAGCCACTGACAACCTTTAAAACCATGATGAAGTGTCTTCTGACTGATAGTCGTATTGCCTGATTAGAGTTTTAGATAGTATTTTTAACACACGCAACACACTCTCCTGAAATTCCTCCCATATCATATTATTTATTTTAACACAGAAGACGACGTTCACCAATGCAATGGTGTATACCATGAATTCAGAGCACAAATACATTAAAAATCAACTCAATAAACCCTTTCTCAGCTTTTTTTAAATAAACTGAAAAAATGCTTTTAATCTGACGAAATAAATAAAAGTACAGTAAGGGAAAAAAATTTTTCGCCAACTTAAATATACTTTACTCAATACATTATGCGCACTCAGAATATATCTAAATTAGACATAAAAAAGCAAAGATGTTCATCTTTTTTTCCCCCTTCCAATTTCGGCAAAAGCACATTTATTCCGAATTCAAAACGAAGTATCTACCTTCTTCTGAGAATGGTTTAAGTAAAACATGGATTTCCATTTTGTTCAATGAAGAAATTCAATCTCCCTGAATCGATGCAGAAGTCAATTTCGCGTGCGCATCTGTGGTGGGCCAGTTTTATCAATCAAAAAACAGACGGACGACATAAATATGCAGTCTGCAGCATAATACACTTCCACCATTTTCAATATTGACGGTGATTTTCTGGGTGAAAGTGGGTTTAGTCATTGCATTTGCATGATTTTGTTTCGAACTTGGGTAATCGATTTTGTACTTAATTTTTTTTTTTCTGAAAGTTTTCACGCTACATTCTCTAATAAATATATTCGTGTTTGCTGAGTAATGAGTCATTAAAATTCAGTGAAATTTTTATTTAGGTTTAATGTACTTAACTCACAAAAGGATATGACGATTTGTTTGCATCTGATTATTTCAAAACATATTCTAAAATGTTATTTTGAAGAGCAATTTAATGCAAAATAAGTTTGCTTTTATACTTTCCCTTAATGGTTTGCTTTATGATATATTTATGACCTAAATGAGGTATATGTATTTCTTTTTATAATCTTAAAAACAGTCTATTAGCATTTCGAACTATAAATATGTATAATGTATTCGTATTTTCTTAATTCCTCTTTATTGTCTTCTAGAAAGATTTTTTAAAAATAATAAAAATTTGCTAAAAATACACATTAAAGTGCAGCATTATTTTTAATAAACTATCAAGCTAAGTATGTCTTTCTTATGGATATGTTAAATTTCTGGGAATAAATTTAAGTTAAAACGTAATATCGTACATAATTTTTTATAAGGTCGCATAAGGTTTTATTACTTAATAAATAAGTCTACAACATTTAAGTATCAATGTGACTGTATACCAACTCATATTCGTAAATTTAAAATCTACCTTTTGAGTTATATGAATATGTTGCTACCAATCTTATTAAATGATCGGTTTAAAAAAAAAAAATGAATTAGCCCTTTTGAATAGTTAGTCATAAATGGTTAGTCTATTGTATTTTCTTCTTTAAAGGGAATTCTTGCTTCTGAGTATCCAATATCCACAAATTATTTTGAATCCAAGAATCCATAAAAAAACTAAATTATCTTTGAATGCTTTAAAGATGTTTTATTGTACTTACAACTGGCAAATTAATGGAAAATGATAGATTTTCATTATTTCTGAGTATAAATTAGTGAAACTATTTGCATAAAAATATTTTTCATAAGAGTTTGTTTAGTTTGTTTTTTTTTTCAGTATTTTTGAAGGTAATAGTTATTATGTTGTTCATGTCACATATTTCTGATGAAAATATAAAATGAAATACTATGAAAAAGCTAAATCTAACGCAAAGTAATAAAGAAGCACTTATGTTATTAAAAAATACATTTAATCTGTA